>JAYMTK010003381.1:0-12361 GCA_036897405.1 Pelargonium myrrhifolium | reverse complement strand
AGGTGGACGCTGACGTGGCATGCCGACGTGGACACCTTGTTGACGTGGCGGTTACCAACCGGGAATAGAGGGTAATTTGGACTAAAACGCAAAAAATGACAAGTCCATGGACTATAACAACTAAAAACGTAGTACAGGGGCCAAAAGCCAAAAAATGTAAAGTCTAGGAGACACAAAAAAAACAATTAACCCCAAATATAATAAATAAAAATAAAATGACAGATAATTTCATTTCTAAACTAATTTGAAGGTGATGTTAGGATTAAGATTAATTTAAAGTTATTAACATCACATCAGGTGGATGTGTAATAAGATCAACATTATTATTATTATTATTATTATGGAAGACGGAGGGGAAAGTGAGTTAGTCCATATCATGGGGTGTTAGTCATGTATGCAACAGGTATATGTTACTGTGTTTCATGTACACTTTCCTACCCTTGAATATTAATTGTTCTATTTTATAGTATTATATATTACCAGTAGTATTCAACACACATAGCTAGATAGTATGGGCGTGTTCCATGCAGCTACGGCTTTGGCTGTCACTGCATCTGATCTGATCTGATCTGGGTAAGTGATTATTAATGAAGATAATAACTGGATAAGATTTTGACTTGCATGGGTACCATTTCATTTCATTGATACTTCAAAACCAATTACTCTCTTAAAAAAAAAAATGCATGTGATTTGGTATTGGGCTAAATGATTTGGGGCCGAGCCCATGTAATACTTACTTGTTAACTACCAACTCAACTCAACTCACCAATCATTATCTATTCTGTGGAGGAAAGGAAACTGAGATCACCTCTGCTTCGTTTCATAATCCATGGAATCTCTTCTGAAACCAATCTTCCCTATCTTCTCCACAAACCCACTCCACTTCAGACCCATATCTCTCAAACCCACCAGAGTTGCTATCAAACCTCCACCACCGGACTTCGATTTCAGGTCCGACATATCACAATCTTCCACCCTCGCCATCGCCGCAATCTGCCCTGAATTGCAGGACCTGGCCGATGACGGAACCTTGGTGTTGATTCAGAAGCCCAGCTTCGGCCCTGTTCCCTCATGGAGGGCCGATTTTGTCGAGCCCGAAGCGATATGGTTGCTCGGGACCACCCATATTTCGGAGAAATCGGCCGCCGATGTGGAGCGAGTGGTGAGGGCGTTGAAGCCCGACAATGTGGTGGTGGAGCTCTGTCGAAGCAGGCAAGTGAGGTTTTCTTATGAGTTTTGATTGAACTTGCTGATGAACCTTGATTGAATATTAACTGAATAACCAAAAAAGAAAAAGGAACTTTTCATTGAGCAATTGATTATGGTATATTCCAAATGCTACCTTAATTGGAATAAGTGAATTGCAAAAGAGTATTAATGGTCTTCCATTTCAGCATATTTTAGAGGGTGTTCATAAGAATATAGATAGTTTGCTCAACTTGATAAAGCTTCATCGTATATAACTATCCTTTTGTATTGTTCAAAATGCTCATGCATGGACAACTAGGTTATGATCTGTGCAAATAAATCTCCAAGTCTTTGAGGATCGGTAATTGCCAAGAGTAGGCAGTAATGTCCCCATATAATTTTCTAAAATTTTCGATAATTATGTCCATGACAACAAGAATATCACCGAGTAAACTACACCATACTCTTATATTTGTCCCCTCCTTGCCGCTTTAGATATTATTGGTTATTCATGTATAACTAACTTCCTAAAAAGGAAATAAGACACATTTTGGGGCAAATTTTCTAGAGAAACACTTCACTCATTGGAATGGAGGGTGAATTGATTTTACTAGGTGCCACTGCTTGATGTATTTCAACTACTGGTTCAGAACCGTATCTTAACTTAACTTGTTGCAGAGTTCATTTTCAGAGCTGGGATTATGTACATGTCTGACAACAGTGAGCCTGGCCAACAATTACAGTCAAATATGTTCTCTTTGAGTGGGAATGGGTTTTTTGGTGCCATCGGCCGTAGCATAAACTTAGGTAAAAACTAAATTCATTGAGTTGTTGCTTAACAAGGAAATAAAGTTATATATTGTTTATTTGATTGACAGGGGGTCAAACTGCTCTGGCATTGCGTCTACTCTTGGCTGTTTTTTCATCAAAAATCTCTTCTAATGCCAATCGTCCGTTTGGGGATGAGGTAATTTATTATAGATTCATCCCTTTATGGAAAAGTTAAAAGATAAACCAGAAATGTTTTTGCCCACACCACCACCTTGAGTTATTAAACTCTTATTTGAATATGCAGTTCCGTGCTGCTCGAAAAGCATCTGAGGAAATCGGTGCTCAAATAGTTTTGGGAGATCGACCAATTGAAATTACTGTATGCACATTTAAACCCATACAAACTATTCAGTTTTATCTGTCAGTACTGATAATTTGCTTTACTTTCTAAGCTCTTAATTGTGCTAGTACTGGTATATATTCTTAGAAACCTTGTTAAATATGTTTGTTCTTGATTAATTTGGAGGCCTGATTTTGTTTTAAATGTATTAACTAATGCTATTTATTTTCACAGCTTGAGAGGGCTTGGAGTTCCCTAAAATGGACTGAGAAACTGAGCTTGTTAGTCACAGTTTTTCGTGGCATAACTTCCTCATCGGATATATCTAAGAGCGGTATTAAGGTTTTTCTCTAATCATGCATTTTTCATTGTCTACGGGATTGATGCTATTATAAAATTCTGTCACCGTTAAGAAAACTAGATATCATGGTTATTCTTGCTTGGGCTAGAAAACTTTGATGTAGTTGTTGAAGATCCTAACAAGACAAATATTAAGAGATTTGTTTCCTTGTGAAATTGAGGTGAATTAATACTATAAGACTTAAGTTGATTTCTCCTGCTTTATGCTGTAATTTCCATAGCAAGTAAAATGTAGTGTTTCTGCTCAATGATATACAATTGTTAACTCTGGGATGATTATTTGATGCCATGATAATAAGTCTTTGGTGCAGAAGTTGAGCTGCAAGCATGTTGCAGTAGTACAAACAGGATATGCAAGTGAAGGGAATGCATTAATACTATACACGTTCTTTAGCTCCTAGCATGTAAAACAGAAATTGATTAGTAAACCTAGTTGTTAGTGTTTTTGTAATGCTTCCGTCTGAACTGAATTTCAGCTATATATGTTGTGATATATATATTTTCACCCTGTTGTTTTTCAGGAATCGACGTCGGATGATAGTACTTTTCAGCTCTACAAGCAGCTTAGTTTTTCGTATCCATCACTTTTGCAGCCTCTTATACATGAAAGAGACACTGTAAGTAGCGTCAGAAAAGAGCAATAATGAGTGGAAAGCATCTCTTTATGACTAACAATTCATGATGTAAATATACGCATATTGTTGGTTTTGCAGTATCTTGCATGGTCACTAAAGCGGAGCAAGGCAGTGAATAAGAGTAAGAGAGTGGTGGGAGTGATAGGAAAGGGACACATGAATGGAGTGATATATGCACTCGTCTCTGATCTCGGAGACTTGCGATTTCGAGACCTTGCAGGTAAAGGATCATCTTCCGGTGCTTGGCTTCAAAATCTTCTCAAGGACTTGCTTAGAGATACAGTGATCGGTGTGGTGCTTTGGTTCTTATACGAACGTCTCATAAATGGTACCGGATTTGGTTTTTAGCCACCGTATTCTTTATTTAAGCTTCAGCCAAACAATTGAATTGCTTGTATATTTATTACCAACACAATTTTTCTTTTGTACGTGTATTCTATTATACCAATGCCAGCTGATGTGGGCCGAATTAAAGCCCAATCCAAACATCTCTTTTTTAAAAAGGAATATTCATTAAAAATTGCCACTCGAAGCCAACTACAAATCTAACTACTCATATATTCCAAACCTAGTATATGGTCAGCGCCTTGTTGTCAGTGCTGAAATCCCAAATCTTTTAAAAGGCCTTATAGCCTTATCTAAGGCGGTTACCTTCATCTCCCAACAAGATAGAAATGACATAACTTTGTTGTATAAATACTTCTGGTACTATCCGATCCACTAAACGGGCTCTTCACCTCCTGGCTATTGGGCTTAAAGGTACAATCGCCACCCATTCGGGACTCACTATCCGGCTTCCTTCGGGTTCTCCCCGAGCTGCTCATCCGACGGGTCCCCTTCCCTCTCTTCCTCCATTACTCCCGTCATCGAGTCTCCCTGTCCTTCCTTGGCTTCCCAATCAATACTCCCCTCATTCTCCAACCTCATCAAGCCAAAATCCGACAGGATCTCTTCCGCCCTCGCCGCGCCTCTACCCCCAGATCTGTCTTCCGTCGTCGCCATTTCCCCGCCGCGAAACCCCAAATCGAAACTGCTACCACACATTCGCTTCCTCATTGTCTCACTTACTCACCTTACCACAACACTCACCACACTCCTCCCTGTATAAAATTGCCACCACACACTACTCCGATCAATTTCTCTTTAAAGCTAAGGCCCTCCCCTAGAAATGGTGACGGCTGCGGCTATGAAATGGCTTCAAACCCTAATCCTCTCTATCCCTCTCACACCTTTTACCGTAAAAGTACCACACACGCTTAGAAGAACAATCACTTTAGAACGCCCAATCCAAACATCTTTGAGCCCAATCCAAAGTTTTCATTCTAATAATATAGTTTCTGAAATAGTATAATTTATCTATTTAGTATTTATAAAACAAAATTGAGTTTTTTTTTTTTTTTTTTTTTTTTTGCTGTTGGGTCTACACTTTATGAGTGAAGCAGAGGGGTAGTTTAGTCTTGAAACATTAATTGTAATCCAACATTTACAATTTACAAATGGGTTGTTTTACTTTTTAAAATAGTGGACAGAAGCTGGGATTAAAATGTTTCTATATATTACTTCTGCATTTGCAATATGGATAAGTCCCACTTTGTTTGTCCAGATGAGATGAGATGAGATTCCCTCAGGTTTATGTGAAACAAAAATAATCGAATCAGCAATTATTTATTTACTATTTTATACCATGTGCATTGCACGAGTAACAAAAAAGTATTTGATCAATACATATTTAATCTATTTAACTAATTATATATATTATTTATGATATAATCAAAATTAATTAAATTACACATGCTTACACATGTATATAAATTACATTCAATCAAATACACAAATAAACAAATTACATTAAAATTTTGAACAAAATAAAAGGTATATTGAAAGATTATAACATACAAAATAGATTCAAATAAAACAAAAATGATACGATATTAATCAAAACAAAAAAAAAATTACCTGCAAGAGAAGAAAAAATTATACGTATCTTTTAGTTTGATGGATACTTAAGTTTATGGCTCTATAAATGTCTCATAGTTTAGGGTTTGCATACCTACTTACCTTATTATTATAGAATTTTGAGTGTTAATATTTCTTTACTTGCAAGATTCAACTTACCTTATTGTTATAAAAAAATTCAGTTTTCTTTTTCTTTTCATATTTCTTATATTGATTGGGTATATTTCATAATTAAATAAATATTTGGGTCAAAATTAACAAATTGATGACGTGGCACTCTAACATGCATTATAAACTTGTTTTTTTTTTATTCAGCTTTTTTAATATGTATAGATAGGCCAATTGACCTTTTAATGCAGTTGCTGAATTCATATGAACTTCTGTCATATATATATATATATATATATATTCATATTTATGGAGTATGCTCCAAAATGGTTCCTTCCCGATTTGATTTTGTTCCAATTTAGTATCTACTTTTTTTTTTTTTAATTTTTTTTTAAAATTGGTCCCTACTTCATTGTGCCATCTAAATTGGCTTACATGCCATTTTCTAATTAAAAATTTTCATTTTTTTTCTTTCAATTTAGTCTTCTTAGTATTCACTTTTGTTATGAAATTATCCGTTTGGTATAATTTTGTCTCAAATTGGTCACCAATTTTGATCGCACTATGATTGAAACAACCAATTAAAAAAAGAGTGGATACTAAAGAGAAAATATTGGAACAAAAATAAAATTAAGGGCTAATTATAGAAGGGTACCTGAGTTTGAAACCCATTTCCACTAAGGTGCCCTCAAGAGACCAAACGTACTTTAGGGTACTCTAAACTATCCAATTTGTGATCCGTCAATATTTTTGTCTGTTTCCGTTAGTTGCAGCTGGAAATGACCAAATTGCCCTTCTTCTCCAGATCATTGTTCTCCTTCTTCTCCATCTCTATTTTCTCCAAATCCTCCATTTCCATCTCCTCCAAATCTTCCATCTCCATCTCCTCCAAATCTTCCATCTCCATCTTCTTCAAATCCATCTCATCTCCTTCAAATCCTTCATCTCATTCAAATCACTCATCATCATCAACAAAGAACCATACCCACAAGCACCACCATCAACACTCTCCTCCAAATCCTCCATCTTTTCTCCATCATGTCTCCAATCCCAAAAGCCGCCGCCGCCGCAACCATCGCCGGAAGCCTTAGCCCACCACTCTCCTCCAAAATACCAAAATCTTATCTCTATAGAGCAAGTATCTTCAAAATACTCAATTTTTGTCAGGGTTTCAGTTGTTTTTTGCGAAATTGATGTCAATTTGAGTAAATGGAGATTGATTATTGTTAGGATTTCAATTTGATTTTTGTGAAATTAATGTCAATTTGATTATATGGAGATTGATTGTTGTTAATGTTTTAGTTTGATTTCTGTGAAATTGATGTTAATCTAGTTAAAATGATATTTAATTAAAAGGAAATTGATTTTTCTGGTGGAAATTTGCAGATTCCGGCGAAATCTGATGAAGAACTCGCCAGAAAATTCAAACATTCAAACCTAAGTGTAAGGATAAAATTGGTATTTTATAAAACTATAAAAGCATGTGCATGGCACATGATGAGAGAGAGGGTCTATTTCCATCCATTTTATTTGACGGATTACAAATTAGATAGTTTAGGGTACCCTAAAGTAAGTATGGTCTCTTGAAGGCACTCTAGTGCAAATGGGTTTCAAATGAAGGTACCCTTCTGTAATTACCCCTATTTAATAAAGGGAACTCGTGGAAAAAGAACAAAAAAAAAACAAGAGGATGAAACTATTGCATTAGTTGCATTTCTTAGCAAGTGTGTTAGCTAAACAATAACATCTGGTTTGGGACAGAATGATTACATAAGAGGCAAAAGTAAACCACCACAAATAAGAAGAATCAGTTTCAATCTTGTCATCCAAAACACACAGCAATGATGACATTAGAATCACACTGGTTAGACCATATAAATACAATTAATGGATCGTACCTAAGCCTTACATTGACTCCGTTGTATGACTCATAAGGCATCTCAACAGTAGAAAATTCAAAAGGATATGATTTCTTTTCATATAACTCACCAGGAACATCAAGTTCCCGTACTGCACAAAAACAGCAGGAGTCAGTGTTTACACAAAACCAGAAAAAGAAAAAGAAAAAGAAAATAGTATAAATAAATTATGATATGTGGTAAACAGGCAACAGAAGCAATAACAGAAAAGGAAATAGGAATTCATTTTTTTTCTGAATAGTATCCTTAAAGAAAGAGGAACCCCAGATTGACTCACCTAGAGATGTGAAATCATAAAAGTTGCCTCTGTCAAAATACATCTCTGAGAAGAATGAAAGAAAAAGGGTAAGAAATTGAAACCACACATCTTAGGGAAATAAACCTTCAAATGTAATACACACACAACCAAGATAGAATAACACATCCCAACACCTGTGTGGAAACAAATAATAAGAGTTCAATTGGGGAATACTTTAAGCAATGTTGCAGCTTCCTTAACTTCTATGTCAAGACAAAAACACCAAATATATTTTCCTTCAATATTATATTTTAAGTTAAGCAAAAATTCACTTTGACATTATACCTCTAAGAAGATACACAATCACCTTGCATATTTCATACCGGTGTTGCTCCAGATTTGTGGTATTTAGCTGTTTTACTTTGTCTAAAATCATTTGTACATAAGAGAGAAAAGATAGCCATTCGAAAATTGGTTCTTGCGCTAAAATATAATGAAAATCGGGTAGTTGAGAAAAAAGACATGAAAAATCAGTTATAATAAAGGTAGCTTTGTGATGAGAAGAATACACATCCATTTTCATTCTTTCTCCAAAGTTGCTTCCCTTCTTGATAGAAGGTCCACGTTAGCACTGTGTGGGGCATGCTCTCCAGTTTTCCTCATGTGTGGACTCCACTCTACCCTCACTGGGTGGATCCAATATGTGGGCAACTTGTGTTTTTGTGGGGGCTAAACAAGGTATTGTGAACTTGGGATCACCAGGCAAGGTTTCTAACTCGAAACCTTATACTAGTAGATAACCCAACAAGTATATGAAGCACAACTGTTGGGTGGAGTAGTCTTACAGGTATACGAAGAATAGCTAAGCTTGAATGATTGATTTCTATGGTTGATGTAACCTTTGAAAATTAGGGATTGATAGTATTTGATAGTTGATTTTTAGGATTGTCAAACTTAGCTCCGACCTAGAAGGTTAAGCTAATACGTAGAGGCCGGAGGGCCCTAATTAGTATATCAAGTGATCGCAAACTACACATTCTTTTAGTGTAGCATACTCTAACACTCCCCCTTCACGCAGAGGCTATACAACACAACGAACCTTGCACGTGGATTAAGAAGGGAGACAACACAAACGGGTTACTAAGCCAAAACCAAACCAGCTATGGTACCATGTCAAATTTAACTTCAATCTCAAAACTTAAACTATTAGGTGGAATGCTCAACTAGTATATCACACATTCTTGCAATGCAAAATACTTTAACAAGGATCATGATTGATTTTGACTGATTCTTTATGCGTAAAAATTAGGTTTCACACGTGTATAAAAACACCAATTTCTTCCAACTTCACATGGTATCGAAGTATGGAGAAAAATCTTGCATTTTATTTCCTGTCTTGGTCTTGTATCCATCTTCGGAAAGACTGCTCATAGTCGACGACCTTCTAGGTTGCTCATTTCACCTCACACCAAACACCATCAGCTTCGTCTCCCACTGGTTGTCCCAGCCCCAAAGTGTTGCAGCTATTTACCCATCAACACGCTGCCGTCGCACCTTGCTGGAAACACGTGAAGTTCTCTGCTTTGAGCGTCAATCTTCCTAACTCCAACACATCTTCTCTCCCCGCAGGTACCGCTCAACTCGCCTCACTTCAGTTGCCTCACTCCTGGAGTTTCATTGTTGTCAGGTCACTGACGCACTGCATTGCACCTTGCCGAAAAATAACACTTCTTCACAGTTTCAGCACCAATCTCCTCATCTCTTGCGCATCTTGCATCACCAACGGCACCATTAGACTCTTCGTGAGACAACATTTTAATCCCATAGGTAACGTCACTTGCTACCATCTGTCAGTCGCCGAAGTTCTTGCAGAAAGTCCAGATCTGTCTCGGGCATCTTTCCCATCTATTTCTCTGCCAAACTACTTTGATTTGATTGGGTTCACTCTGTTCCATCTATTTTAAAGTTGTTATTTTGATTTTGTTTTCCAAAGATCACAATGTCCAAAATCAGGTTTGTTAGTTATGTTATTGGTTCACCTCAGTCCTCCACTGTCACCAGAGCCCCATCTATCACTACAGAGAAACTGATAGGGTTTGCCAATTATCTAAGAAGAACGCTGGAAAACATACATGAGTGATGAGTTCCTAAGATTTCCTTTTTCTTTCTTCTAATAGTAAAAAACGAATCGAACAAAGAATGAAGATATGTAGTAGTCTAGTTAGTCATTCATAACAATTGTAGTTTACCTATACAAAAAGTTTCTACCAACAGTTAATCTTTTGCACTTAACTTGATAAACAATATAGACATATAATATCAAACATTCTTCAAGCTTTTATTTTTCTTCTAATTACAGGAATTTCATTTTAATTTAACAGACTAAGTATGCCTTTACAAAGTACAATACATAACACCTACAGTACAAGAATTTTAAATGATTCAACAAACTCGCACCACTTTATCCAGAACTTAAGCTCCTGCTCTTTACTTTATTCACTTCATAGTCTAGAAAAGAGGGGGAACAAAAAGAACATAGACCTATATGAAAATTAAAAGCAAATGAAGCTCACCTATCTGACCAAGGAGCTCAATTTTGATACCGATATGTTCAACCTTCTTCCCTTGAACCGGTTCTATAACAACCTGAACACAACAATACAAGAAATAAACTCCAGTTGTATAGCAGCAATTCAATAGTTTTATGTAAGAATTTCAGGTAAATCATCCATAAGCTCGAGAAAGGCAGTAGTTCATAATGCCATACCTCCCCGATAATATTTTCTTGATTTTGGAAGAGAGGAATCATAGCCGTTTGACCATTTTCCTTCTTTAGTGGAACCTATACAAACATGAATTTTAAAAATAGTAAACGCAAGACAAGATGCCTTTAAGATTTAGAATTTTGTGTGTGTGTGTGTGTGTGTGTGGCATTTAGCATTGTTAAAAGCAATGATGCGTTTCTTCAATGTTATTATATTATGAAATCTGGTGCTATTTTATGATGTTTTAGTCTTGCTACTATTTACATTTGAAGAAAATAAATTAAATTATTTATTTCTCGCTTCTCTTCGATGAAGCCCACATAATATGTTGCACTTCATGCTTAAGCTCCGAATGACCTTTGAACCTCAAATGTGTTTTTTGTTTTCTAATACACATTAAGAATCTCTAATTCACTATGCATTGACAACATAGTCACCGACAACAAACACAATACTTCATTCTTATCTATAGACTTCATAGATAACAAGTAATAGGTACTAGTTGACACCCTAAAAATTTGCAAAAATAGAAGCCACGGAGACATTGATAAGTAGGCAGATACCTGCTTGCGAGTTCTTCCATCAGCAAATGAGATCGAAATGTTACATGGTGGCTTGAATGCTCCAATTAAGAAATTCTGAACAACAATAATCCACTGTCATTCCCTTATAACTCGATTCTAAACTAGCTCGTCACAGTATGCTATAGCACATATTGACCTCTGACATAAGCTATCTATCAGTGAAAAGATTTACCATGATCTTCTGGTCAAATTCTGTACCAAAACTATGCCAAGCATTAATAGCCTAAAAAACATAAACAAGTTTAACATCATCTTCACATTCCCTTTCACTTGGTGATGAAAAAAATTAAGCTATGGATGTGTTCATACTAATAGTAATACTCAAAGTAGATCTGAACGTTCCAGTTAGTGATATTACTGTTCATGATACCTCTTTCTTCTTAATTATGCATCACCTACTTCGTCTTCTGAAATGTTTGGCTGGAAAATGCAGGTAAAGGATTAAATAGTTCACGTAAGCCTCCAAAGAAAACTAAAAATCCGGACAAACAACGCCACAACTACTGCAGTGAACTCAAATTCTTACTTCCAGCATAACGATTCAACAGCAAAGAATGCAAAAATGAGTTAAATGCTTCTCAAATCTTCCATATATTTGAAGATTGAAGATGTAATGAATGATGAAGAAAGTACCTTGAGATGCGATTGAATGAGTATTATTGACATGAGAGGAACAGACGAGTGAGGTCGCCAACTGGTAACATGCTCGCTCTTTCTCTTTCCCAATTGCGCTTCCTAAAGGAATGTCAACATGTCAATGACAACTGTGACTCCGACCCTTTTTTTAGTGCAGTGCGTTGTCCTGCCCTTATGTCAGGTTACTTGTATTCTACAAAATTATTTAACACAGTGATGTATCAATTGATAAGAGATGACCCGCCACTTATTCTAACGATGACTTACACGAATCAAAATACGCAAAATGTACAACACGTCTTATAAATCAGGCGCTCCGTTCCAGACATTCATGAGATGATGGTAGTATCATATATGTCGGGTTATTATTCGTTTAAACTTAATACTGAACCGTAAATTTGATAAAAATTGTTTGCTACATCACTTTGTACAAATTTTGGGACAAATAACATTTTTTATTTTTTTAGTTTTAAGGAATAACGTTTCTTTTGGTACCTAAACTCTGGCCTGATAACTAATTTGGTACCCATTTTTTTATTGCACCCAATCTAGTACCCACACTTTCAGTGTGACCCCAATCGAGTACCCACCATCAACTTTCGTCCATTTGTCTGTAAAAACGCTTACGTGGACTGTTACCACCTAGGTGGACGGTTGACCGTCTATGTGGTCAAAAAACGCTGATGTGTCAACATTCTATTGGTCAACCTATTTGCTAACGTGGATATTAGATTAAAAAAAATTATAAATGAATATTAATAATTTAAGAGTTGAATTTTCCGGCGACCGGAAACTCAAACCTTAAAATTTTTTTAAAAAATTCGGCAACAAATCAATCCCACAATCCTAAATCATCCATTA
>JAYMTK010003380.1:0-12367 GCA_036897405.1 Pelargonium myrrhifolium | reverse complement strand
TAATCTATTTAAGTATTATGGATCTATGGCCAACTAGATTTTCTTACATGGAATTTCAGTTATTTAATTCTAGTTCTCGTTAGTGGTTTGGCTCTAAGTCTGATAGGATTAGAATTCAATTAACATTTTGTGGATGTAATCTTCGTACAGATTTACACATTGAATGAATTTTGATTTTTCCAACAAATATTGCTTTATGACTTGTTTGTTGCACTATAACTCCTTTGGTATGATGCCAATGGACGTTAGGTGTGTCTCCTAAGGATTTACTATTGTGAAGCCTAGTATTTTTATTTTCTCCTTGTTATCTGTAATCCTAAAAAGCAGATCTAAACCCTCGTCTTTCCCTTCTTGGCCCTCCAAAATCCCAACTTTCATACTCTACCCTCAACCCTTGAGAATTTTCATACTCTATTTAATTTTTTTTTGGGAACTTAATTCAGTAAATTGCAGTTATATCATAGTTTTGTAATTGCAGAACTTGATTTAGAAAATTGCAGTTGTATCATAGTTTCATAATTTTATCAACTTGAAGCAATTGAACTTTCTAACATGGTTGACAGAATCAATGAGAACACATCAGCCCATACTCGTCAATTTATTGTGTAAATAATTTACTCTAAAAAAAATCATCTTTTTTACTTCTAAAAATGAATTTTGGATACTATGGTTAGTGCGGAGTTTTCATTAATGAATTCCCAAAATGACAGACTTCTCAGTTTGAGATGTTAGTGTGCGGGTCACTTTTGTTTCAATATCTCATAATCTCTCTTTTCTTCAACTTTCCTTTACTATTCATGCTATACATCATTTATACAACATGTTTTATTTTGCACTATCCCTTTTATAGACATTGTCAGATGAAGGTTACACATAACTTAGATAATGCAGATTATTTTTAAAAATTGGATGCAACTATTCTGTTTTTAGTGACTCATTAGTTGTATAGTTTAACTCTTACTTTAGTTCTTTAAATTTAATGTCAAATGGTTGGCCTCTTAATTATGCTTGTGTTGTAAGGGAATTTTCAAAAACGTGGCCAGTTTTAGGTAGAAGAACTCCATTTCTGAACGTTTCTGATATATTTAAGTTCAGTATTGTAACTCTTGCGTGGTTGCCTCAGAACTCTGTTCTTCTTTTTCCACTCTAATGTGTAAGCCTTTAAACCATTTTTACCCATTAAAATCTGGTCAGGGGAGCTTTAATTATTTCACACGGGTGATGATTTGACTTGCTTGTACAATGAATGAGAAACCACCTTGAAGAATCAATTATGTGATGCAGTTTAAGTATATTAATATGATTCAGTCAATAAATGATTAGCAGTGTAGCACTTAAAGTTGGGCTCTAAAGAGACTGTAAAGTCATAAGATGGGGGTAGTGGAGATGAGAATGCTTAGGTGGATTTGTGGTAATACTAGGAATAATAAGATTAAGGATGAGACCGAGCACGAGTAGATTCAATTGAAAATAAGATGAGGGAAAATTGATTAAGGTGGTTTGCACATGTGCAATGTATCGTAAGAAAAGGTTCTTTCCAAGTTAACTTAGGCGTAGTTACACCTAAGTTAACTTGGAAAGAAGAAAGACATGATAATTGATAGGGCTAGGCTTAATAGAGGCGATAGCATTAGGTATGATAGAGTGGAGGGAAAGAATATGAGCAGAGGATCCCAAAGCGTTTTGCTAAGGATTCATGTAGCTAAACAAAATATTTGTTACAATAGAAAGAGAAAGAAAAAGAAGACTTGATAAATTATGTCAATGGAATCTTTCATAGTTGCTGATAGCTTTCTGTTTAAGAACATGCTGGAAATATATCCCTGGTAAAGTTCAAATCTTTTGAGATATTTACTTAAATAGCGGAGAGTTTCTATTTCTATTTTTCATGTATTTCTAGATGTTGCACTTTCTCATGATGGAAGATAAACACTTTTCACATGTTTCATAACCTGTGATAGAAGATTGGACGTTAATTTGGTTAAACATAAATCCTCACATAGTCAAGAAGAATTTATATTGTAATATGTCTTTACATGATCTTCTGAATGTGTCTTTGTTGTACTGCAGCTATACCCCATTTGACAATTTGCTAAATTGGCATTGTAGTGTTTCTCTGTTGAAACCAAAGAGATAAGGTGAAGATGGTTGTAACTCGTGCTAAGCTTATCAGTATGAGAAACGGTAAATGGAATTATGTGGAGTCTGCAGGAGATGTATTTGCCAATATTCTCGCAAGAGTAGCTGTTAAACAGCTTCTGGTATCGAAGTCTGTTTCTAAAATGTGGCACAGGGTGATCCGCAGTCCCAATTTCATCGACTTGCAGTTAAGCAGGTCCAGAGAAAACCCAGTTTATATAGTATATCCTTTAATGGATGAAGCGACAGAGGTTAATTTGGTGAGCAAGGATGGGGAAGTGTTTGAGATGTTTACTCTTCCAGATTTTGAACATAAATCTGACCTTAGAATTATCTGCTCTTTTAATGGTTTGATTTGTTGCATCAACTATCCAGTGATAGAGGTTTCTAACAAGAGCGTTGTGGATGAGGATGACCTGGAAATAAATATCTGCAATCCTGCCACCCGAGAAGTCCTGTTACTGCCAAAAGGCAGTCCATCAAATGACTTGCCAGTTATTGGAGTTGGTTTTGTACCTGGGATTAATGAATATAAGATATTTCGGTTTTTCTGGCCCCTGGAAATGGATTGTTGTAAGTGTGAGATGTTTTCATCAACCACTGGATCCTGGCGACATATAGGTACTGTTGCTGAGCATCCCATGAGTTGTCTCCATGTATGTGTGAAAGGTATTGTATATTGGTTTATTATATCTGAAGAATCAGAAGGTATTGAGAAACTACCTGGTTCCATTATTTCAGTGGACATGGAGGGTAATTTTAGAACAATAAGCCTTCCAATGGAAGTAACCGAGCACTCCTTCTTGGTTGATTTTGAAGATTGTTTATCGCTACTTGTTGTATATGACGAGGAACAGATAGTGCAGATGTGGACTTTAGAGGACCGCGTCGAGTCCACTTGGGATGTTAAGTTTAGTTGTGCAGTTCCCTATGATACTATTGAGTGTGCAGAATCTGCAGCTGGGCGGGGCAGAGATATTTTTCTCATAACTACAGAGCATTGTTTCATCTATAATATTGATTCGGATACTTGGAAGGAGCTTGATTTAGCCGAAGAATTCGGCAGTACTCCTCCTTTTGTGTTCTCATATACAGAAAGTCTTCTCCCATGTAAGTCTCAAGATGTATCTTTGATCTTCTAATTTTCAAAAATGGATTCAATGATCGTGTCTGTTTTAGTTAACCTCCAAGAACCAGAATGTATTTTACAATTGGTCATTTTCTGTATGACAGGTGGAGGACGCTTGGATCCTGAAAACAGGGAATAATTTTCCAGTTGATACAGAAGGTTTGGATAAACTCTCTTTATCGCATTCTTTATCTTTTTCTGTTACATTCCCTTGGAACTGTGAAGTGACGTGTTGTTTATGTATGCAATGTCGCAGGAAGTGTCGACTCTTTATTCTCAGCGTGCGAATTGCGAAGGCTCCTTATGCAGAAATAACTTCCTTGTCATGATAGGACATGGTCAATGAGACTATAATATTATTCTTCTTCAACTGTGAAGACTTTGTTTGTTTTCGTTCTTTATCTTATTTGCCGCATTGAATAATTCTCCAGTATCGACTTGCTTAACTTATGGTACTTGATTGAAATAAACTTCTTTACTTTGAAAATTTGTTCCTTTGCTTTCTCATATTTGAGCACTTTTCATTGTGATGCCAAGCATTGAAGTTAGCTTGACTTAGAAGGAACACTTGATACATGTTTGAATGTTGTTCTGGCTTACTGGATCTGCAGGGAAAACACTCGACGATAGGGGTGTTCATGGGCCGGTTACCTACTGCCCGATTAACAAAATAGTTTAGTCAAGTGGTCCAAATTTAATGGTGTATGTGTCTTAGGGTTTTAGTTAGTTGGACTGACGAGTTACTCGTGGGTTGGATTAGTGAACATATGACCGTGGGTTGGGGTAGATCGTGGAGTGAGCGGTTGAAACTTTTGACGGTTTTTTAGCAGTTCAAGTATGGTTTAGATTAGCGAGTTCACGGGTTATCAGTTATTTCTATGCATTCCTACTTGAAGAGCTGATAAGGTAGAAATATTACATTCTTAGTAAATTATGAAATGTATGGAAAAGATGCTTCTTCTCCTCCTTTTGATATTTGTATCTCTTCACTGTTGTGTAGCTCACATTGGCCTAATTGTTTTCTCAAGCTGGTCCCCATGATGTAATGTAATGTTAAGTTTATCAAAAGACAAGAAAGGTGATTGATGTTTTCTTTATAAAGAAACAAAGAAAATCATCAGTTGATCCAGTTATATGCAGTGACTTGTAAGTAGAAATAACCATTGGAATAAAATATACCTGATTGTAAAAATCAATGGTCCCATCATTGAGAAGATGGCTTAAAGGAAAAAACAATGGGAACAGAGTTAAAAGAAATGTCTGGAATGAACTCAAAAAATTTAGTTTCTATGCCAGTGTGCAGTTCGAAAAATGTCATTTGTGTATACATGCTTAAACTGATAGGTGGAAAGTCTAATGTGTATATCAAATGACGACATACTTCAAGTTCTTTCGATGTGAGATAACATCACTCAAAGCTGATTGAAGGCAGAACCTGAAAATCAGCTAGTTACAAATATCATAATTGAGACTTGACTCCAACTCAAAAGTTTAAACTGTATATCAAGTGACGACAAACTTCACATTCTTTCGATTTGGGATAACATTAACATGTGGTTTAGTCTTATCGTTTCTCGGAAATGATTAACCCATGTAAGTTAGATTACATATAAGATTCATGTAAGTTTATATTCCACTTTACCCATCTTGATACAAGAATAATACATAACTGATTGTGTTGACAGATTCAACACCATTGGCTAACATAGATAATTCAGATCTTACACATGTTGCAACTACACTTGTTGTAAAAATCAATGGCCCCACCCATCAATGATCAGAAAATGGCTTCAAAGGTAAAAACAATGGGAATAGAGGTGAAGGAAATGACAGAAGAAACTCAAGAAATCAGTTTCAATGACAGAATAGTGCAGCCTTGTCTTGAATACCTACCTATGAGATGATAAAAGAGAAAAAAACAACATCCCCAACATATAATACTAAATGTGACATTGGCCAACTTGCAACAAAACCAAAGAAATGAAAGCTGTGATCTTGATATTCCCTCAGCATCATCATCAAATCTATAATGTCATTTTCAACTTATGCTGGTTCGTTACGTTCGATTGACTCAACACCAATAGCAATCTAGCTTTCAGAAAGATTCTCGACATGTTTTTCGTTTTTGCTCGGATGAGGACAAATAATCAGCTCAAGAAGCTGAACGGCTGGAACTATGGAATCCAACATTCCAAGTCCTAACAAGGCATACACTTAGTGCCGGCCTAGAGTATTAAAGAAATGCACTACTTAATTTCCTCCATTTGTCACTTGCACAAGAGAAGGAATTTAGAAATGCATATATAAAAACCATGTTATATATTCGGTAGGATCTTGGTCTGTACCTAACTTAATTTGAATGTAGTATTCTGATATCAAGATCGGAGATGGGAAGTAAAGATAGTATGTTTAGGTACGCGGATGGCGTGGACAAGCTGTTGATGCTTTTCGGGACCTTGGGAAGCATTGGAGATGGGTTGCAGAGTCCGGTCATGATGTATGTTCTCAGCGACGTCATCAACGACTATGGAAAAGCAACTACTGATCTCAGTGTCAGTTTTAATATAGTGAACAAGGTAAGCACATATGTTTCACATCCTATGTTTGATTTTAGTTCATAACAAAAACATATCTTCAGTTTCAATGCCTAATTGGGTCTTTGATTTTGCAGTATGCACTCAGGCTGTTCTTGGTTGCAGTTGGAGTTGGATTTGCTTCTTTTGTTGGTATGTTTGCTTTTCTGAGAACAATTTTCGATCTTTCACTAGAAACATAGCAATCTAACTATCTCTTTTCGGGGTTTTGGTCGAAAATTGTCTCTGCAGAAGGACTTTGTTGGGCAAGAACTGCTGAGAGACAGACATCTCGGATAAGAATAGAGTACTTGAAAGCTGTCCTTAGACAAGAAGTTAGTTTCTTCGACACACAAGCCGCGGGTTCTTCCACAACTTACCAAGTTGTCTCAACCATCACTGCAGATGCTACTTCAATCCAAGTTGCTTTATGTGAAAAGGTTTGATCTCACTAACATTAACATAATAACATCCTTGTACTTTAACCATCCAATGCCAAAAACAGCATAGTATAAACCTATTGTTTTGTGTAACTATGCAGATACCGAATTGTATTGCTTTCTCGTCCACTTTCATTTTCTGCTACATACTCGCGCTGATACTATCGTGGAAGCTCGCTTTGGCAGCTCTTCCACTCACCTTGATGTTCATCATTCCAGCACTCATGTTTGGGAAGATGATGATGGACACTGCTATGCAGACCATTGAAACTTATGGAGTTGCTGGTGGGATTGCAGAGCAAGCAATTTCTGCAGTAAGGACTGTTTATTCGTATGTTGGGGAGCGTCGTACAATTGATAAGTTCAGCAATGCACTTGAAAAAGTTATGGAGCTCGGCGTGAAGCTAGGATTTGCAAAAGGGTTGCTGATGGGAAGCTTGGGAATGATTTATGTAGGATGGGCATTCCAGGCTTGGGTGGGCACTTACTTGGTTACTGAGAAAGGCGAACAAGGCGGGCACGTCTTCATTGCTGGATTCAATATACTAATGGGAGGATTGTAAGTTTACTTCTTTACACTATCTTGAGTCCTAATATATAACTCAGTATCGAAATTGCTAATCATGATGCACATTCAAACCAATTTCAGGACTGTTTTGGGTGTGCTCCCAAACATAACTTTTGTGACAGAAGGAAAAGCTGCAGCTACTCGGATCTTTGAAATGATTGATCGCGTTCCAGCTATAGACACCGACGACAGAAAAGGGAAGGCTTTGTCATATGTGAGGGGAGAGATTGAATTTAAGGACATCTATTTCAACTACCCATCAAGACCAGACTCTCCAATCTTGCAAGGACTCAATCTTAAGGTACCTGCTGGTAAAACAGTAGGCCTTGTGGGGGGTAGTGGGTCTGGCAAGTCCACGACCATTGCGTTGCTTCAAAGGTTTTACGATCCTACTGAAGGGGAGATTCTGTTGGATGGGTACAAAATAAAAAGACTTCAGCTGAAATGGTTGAGATCTCAAATGGGTCTGGTTAATCAAGAACCTGTCCTCTTTGCAACAACTATCAGAGAGAACATATTGTTCGGGAAAGAAGATGCTACGATGGATGATGTGATAAGTGCATCCAAGAATGCTAATGCAGATGACTTCATCTCCAAGTTACCAGATGGATATGAAACACAAGTAAGATACCTTAAATGATGGGAGTCTCGTGCACTGAGCTGCGCTTTAACATGTATTATGTATTGCTCTTTTTCAGGTGGGACAGTTTGGATTCCAGTTATCAGGTGGACAAAAGCAGAGAATTGCCATTGCAAGAGCCTTGATTCGGGACCCGAAGATCCTGCTCCTAGATGAGGCCACAAGTGCATTGGACTCGCAGTCCGAGAAAGTAGTTCAGGAGGCAATTGACAAGGCATCAGTAGGGAGGACAACAATCGTTATCGCCCACAGGCTTTCAACAATCCGAAGAGCAAAGCTAATTGTGGTTCTTTCAGCTGGAAGAGTGATTGAATCAGGCACGCACGATGAGCTGATTGGTCTGAACAACGGGCAAGGAGGGGAATACTTCCAGATGCTTCAGCTGCAGCAAATTGCTGTACAAAACGAAGCCCCGGAAGATTTGAGCTATCAGATGGATGATGCAAGTCCATACTATAGGACAAACAATAGTATAGATGCAAGTCCATATTACAGCCGCAGGAGTGTTGCACCAAGCCCCATCAGTGTGAGATCAAGCATTCAAGGAACTCCGGTCATGTACCCATTTAGTCCTGCATTTTCCATGAGCGCGCCTTATTCCTACTCCATCAACACAGCACCTAGTGGGATTGATGAGTTGAACTATAAGCCAACTACTTATTCTGCTCCTCCCTCTCAGTGGCGTTTGATGAAAATGAACGCGCCTGAGTTGGGAAAAGCCTTGCTCGGGTGCTTGGGCGCACTAGGTACTGGTGCAGTTCAGCCTGTGAATGCCTATTGTGTAGGAGCACTCATTGCCAATTACTTCAAAACCGACACAACTGCTATGAAATCAAGATCAAGAACCTTGTCCTTCGTTTTCTTGGGAATAGGTGCTTTCAACTTCCTCACGTGTCTACTTCAGCACTACAATTTTGCTGTCATGGGAGAGAGGTTGACAAAGAGGGTTAGAGAGATGTTGCTTGAGAAGCTTCTGAGTTTTGAGATCGGGTGGTTTGACGAAGATGAGAACACAAGTGCAGCCATTTGTGCAAGATTGGCCACTGAAGCCAACATGGTCAAGTCTCTTGTTGGGGACAGGTTGTCATTGCTGGTTTCAGCATTCTTCTCTGCTCTCTTCGCGTATTCTCTAGGACTCGTGCTCACGTGGAAGCTATCGCTCGTGATGATTGCAGTGCAGCCTATTGTGATTGGCAGCTTCTTCGCCAGGAGCGTCTTGATGTCTGGCAATGCAGAGAAATTTGCTACCGCGCAAAAGGAAGGAAGCCAACTTGCAAGTGAAGCTGTCATTAACCACAGAACCATAACAGCCTTCTCTTCACAGAGAAGAATCCTAGGCCTCTTTCGTGCTACGCTGGACGGTCCTAGGAAGGCGAGTGTTAAGCAATCTTGGTATGCAGGTCTTGGCTTGTCAAGCTCCCAATTTTTCAACACAGCTGCAACAGCTTTAGCCTATTGGTACGGGGGGAGGCTTTTGGCACGAAACGATATAACCCCCGAAGAGCTCTTCCAAGCATTCTTTATCTTGCTATTCACTGCTTACACCATTGCAGATGCTGGAGCTATGACTAATGATTTGTCCAAAGGAAACAATGCCGTTCGTTCTCTTTTCCAGATCCTTGACAGAAGAAGTGAAATTGATCCGGACCAGTCCCCAACGAACATGAAGAAACGAATAAAGGGCCGGGTAGAGCTCAAAAATGTGTTTTTTGCATACCCATCTAGGCCTGATCAGATAATCTTCAAGGGCATGAACCTTAGGATTGAAGCAGGAATGACAATGGCACTTGTGGGGCAGAGTGGTTCGGGCAAGTCCACCATCATTGGACTCATCGAGAGGTTCTACGACCCTTTGAAAGGATCAGTTCTTCTCGACGATCAGGACATCAAGAACTACAATCTAAGATTGATGAGGTCTCACATTGCACTAGTCAGCCAAGAGCCTACTCTTTTCGCAGGAACCATCCGCGACAACATTGCCTATGGAAACGAGGATGCTAAAGAATCCGAGATCAAGAAAGCTGCAGTTCTTGCAAATGCTCACGAATTCATAAGGTACATAAACTATAATCGATCTTCCCCCAAATTATTTCCATTCTTGATGAAAACTAATGTGTTTGAACTGTTTTGATCAGTGGCATGAACGACGGGTACAACACAAACTGTGGAGAAAGAGGTGTTCAGCTGTCGGGAGGGCAGAAGCAGAGGATCGCGCTAGCGCGGGCCATTCTAAAGAACCCGGCGATCCTCTTACTAGATGAAGCAACGAGTGCACTCGACAGTGTATCAGAGAACTTGGTCCAAGAAGCTTTAGAGAAAATGATGGTGGACAGAACATGCATAGTGGTTGCTCACAGGCTGTCCACAATTCAAAAAGCGAATGCCATTGCTGTGATCAAGAACGGTAAAGTCGCCGAACAAGGCTCGCATAGCGAGTTGCTGTCCCTGGGGCGCACCGGGGCATACTACTCTCTGGTAAAAGTGCAGAACGGAGGCTCACCTTATCGGTAAGAGTAGAATTAGAGCCGTTTTAACCGGCACTCATCAGACCGAGTGGTTAAGAACCTCTTGGTTCTCTTCAGGGTCACATGTTCGAGTCCCATTATCAGACCAAACGGTTAATGTTTCTTGGTTTCTCTATTAGAGCCGTTTTAAGAATAAGATTGGTCATCAAAGTTTTTGTATCATAGGCTTGGTGATGGCTTTTGGTGTGAAGACTCTTCTTGTTTTTATATACTGTAAAATTATAGAATATGTAGTATACTTTCCTGGAAATATCAGGAAAGTGATAGTTTCATGGTGTTGATAGAATTGATATTTCCAGTAGAACATTGCAAGAAATTTCCTGCAAGCTTTTCTTTGTTTTTACATATTCTCTTTGATCTGAACGTATTGAAATTAATGTGTTGAGGTTACAAGAATATAGGACTTGTCATTTTCTCTAGAAACTGCAGAGAAAATGCTTTTTTTTTCCTTTTCTTTTCATTTCCTTATTTGCCTAGACCAATCAAAATAAAGAATTGCACAAAACGTGCCACTTTATACATACCAAAATGCCCAATAGGACAACAACAAGCCAACGACAACAAGAAAAGCATAATGACAACACAACATCTATAATTTAGCCTTCACAACAGATTGACCACATTTGGATAGGGCTTGTTTGGGTTGTTTGTTATAGATGCAAAATATTTATAGAGATAACTAGAATAATGTAAAATGTTTATAATAACATAACAAGTTTGTATTTTTATGCACTTGGTCAACTCAATCATTTTCAGGTTAATCTTGTAGTGTATACAAACATTAAAATAAAGGTGAGATCGACGATATTTTATCTTGATCTACCAACTGTAGGTCAACCGTTAAACTAGAATGATCCAACACATATTTTAAAAACACATCTTAATCTGAAGTTGACTTGTATCTTCTCTAAGTCAACCATACCATATTTTTTTCTTACTTAACAAAACTAAAACAATATCAAATCTTAACACTATGACTCGAGTTAAGGTTATTTTAGTCACTAACCATCACCTAATCATGAACCTAGGCATGAGCCTTTAACCTCTTTTGAGTAAGAAAGTTCTTGCCAAACTTTCATTGTTCTAACGGAACATTTACATACTTCCGTATGAGGTAAGTCGAGACTGAGATCCAAACAAACACTAAATCACCACACAAAATCCAAGAAACTCAAAAGCACTCAAGAATTTCACCTTCCATTAAATCCACCACAACAACCTTTAAAAAAAATAGGAAGAAAATTACCCGGCAATCCCATACATTGGGATCGCAATATGGCTCAATGCACCAATCTCATGTGAGCTATAAAGATCGAACTATTGACCAAAATTGAGCAAACCCAAGATCAAGAAACTAATCAAGAACCCACCCTGAACAAACCACCCAGATCCTCCAACCCCAAACCGCACCGCACAAGACTTAAGCTTCACTCCTTTCTTGGCCTTAGGCTTCACTCCCGTAGCATTAACACTCACAACCCCACTCTCCTCCAAACTATGCCTCTTGGTGTCCCACGCCATGATCTTGAACCTCACCGCCGTCGCCAAATCCACCCGGAAAGCCGTACTGTTCTTGGCCGCCACCTCCGTCCACCTCAGCCTCCCGGCGGTGGCCGCCGTGCCGTTCTTGTTGGCGCTCTTCTTGTGGCCCTGGTAGAATCTTGGGACCGTGTAGTTGGCGACGAGCGTGTCCCGTCGCCGGTCGGAGTCGTTGACCAAGAAGAAGGCGAGGTTGACTTGGTCGTAGTAGATGCCCTTGTCCTTGTTGGGGTTGTTGAGCTTGAGCAAGAATGTGATGTTGGTGGATGGATTGGTGGTGTTGATGATGGAGAATTCTTCGATGGAGAAAGTGGGGTCGGAGGTGCGGAGGCTGAGCCACATGAAGAGGGCGGAGAGGCCGAGGGTGAAGATGAAGCTGCAGCAGCACCGGCAGCAGCCGCCTCCGGCGGGATCCGGCATGGTGGTGGTGGTGGTTTCCGGCGGAGGGTTGGGATGGGAGGCTAGTGGGGGTTTGTGGATTGATTGGTTTGGGTTGGGATGTGCTTAAAAAGAAAGTAATAAAATAAAGAAGTGGACTTGGCTTTGGGAGACAAGTCTTTGTTTATTGTGTTTTTTTGCTTTTGGTGGGGTCGGTAACTGTGGGAACCCAAGTCATGTGGGTTGTTGTTGCTGCTTTAAATTTGTAGGGTTAATTATAGCTACACCTCTTCACTTTTTCAGAATAAAATGTCAGTTCTTAACTTTAATTTTAGGCTTTTCGAACCCTTGACTTTTAATTTGTATTATTTTAGCCCATTTTACCTTCTATAACCGGTTGACGATGCCACGTCGGATTTTTGCCACGTCACCCTCC
>JAYMTK010003379.1:0-12367 GCA_036897405.1 Pelargonium myrrhifolium | reverse complement strand
ACTTCGCGGAGGGGAATTTGAGAGAGGATGGGGAGGGGATAGAGACTGAGGCTCTGCGTGTTGGGGACGCGAAATTAGGGTTTATGGAGGTAGCCGATGAAGTTAGCGAAGCCGCCATGTCTGATTGCTCGGTTAATTGATTTTTGGAGAAGATGCGACAATAAAAATGGTTTGGTGAGTGGGGACAGCAGTAACCGTGAGATGATAATCCTGTACAGTACCGGAGGAACTGTAGTGTCTTATGGTCACGCCACGTGTACTAAGGCTTACGAATTAATGACGTGGCAACGATTCAGTGAATCTGTTTTCCTCTGGGTCAGCGCCGCCGGGTCTAATGTTGAACCAAGTTTTGGGCCAGATGTTGGGTTATTTGATCAAACTCGAGCCCATTATGTACAGAGGCTTGAAAGTCCAAATGTATGAAACGTTGTCGTACAAGCCCACACTTGCGAATTACGATCGAAGAGTTCCGAAAGAAAAGAGCGGCCCAGATTTGAGCTCTCATTTCGTCCTCCACACCTTTATAAGGAAGATTGAGTTGATCACAAACCCTAGCTCTCTGTTAGCGAAAACCCTAGTGCGAGTCCGCGAGGGCAGGTCCACTCCGATCCGATGGGTACGCTCTCTTCATCTATACTGTGTTCTTCTTGTTCTGAAAAAGGAAGCTGTAGCTAGTTGAATTTGTAATGTTGATTTTGGTTTAGTGATCTGTTTGGGCTGCGATCGAAGCATTTTGGCATTTGTAGTAACTGAGCATGTATCTACGTTGATTTCTTCCTGGGAATATTTCTCATAGGATTGTCAGTTGTGTCATTGCTGTGTTTGGTTAAAATTTTGGAAAATTTATAATTTTTAGTAGGATGATGTTCATGTGATGTAGTTTTTCGGAAATGAGAAAAACTGCCCGTTTCGTTAATCGGAGCATGAGTAGCTATGATAGAACATTTTCATATTTGTTCTGTTACATTTTTTTATTAAATCACTTCATAGTTTCAGACAAATTTTCTTTTAGTTTCAATTCCATATATTAATGTTTATGCCTAAACAACTGGATACTGAAGATGATTTTGGTGGATTAAATAACAATAGGGGCTTACAAGTATGTGTCAGAGCTATGGAGGAAGAAGCAGTCCGACGTCATGCGATTTCTGCAGAGAGTGAGGTGCTGGGAGTACCGCCAACACCCTTCAATTGTCCGGGTCACCAGGCCCACACGCCCTGACAAGGCTCGCCGCATGGGCTACAAGGCCAAGCAGGTAATAGATGATTTTAATGTCCTAAGCTCCTTTTCTATAATTTATA
This sequence comes from Pelargonium myrrhifolium, assembly GCA_036897405.1. Classification (NCBI taxonomy): domain Eukaryota; kingdom Viridiplantae; phylum Streptophyta; class Magnoliopsida; order Geraniales; family Geraniaceae; genus Pelargonium; species Pelargonium myrrhifolium. The sequence continues at coordinate 11,065 of JAYMTK010003379.1, read as the reverse complement.
TGTTGAGAACACTTCGTCTCTTTTGTTAACTGGTAGTGATTGCTGGTATGGGGGTGCGATGATGCATCTACATCTCTCCTTATGAGGGTGTTTATGTTCAATGATTGGGTACTTCCTGAGACTTGCTGAATCATAGGAATCATTTTGATGACTGGGCTGTATCTCTCTATTTAGGTCCAGCTCTTGTCTTAATTTGATACATTTGTATCAATTTATTGTCGTTTGAAATATGTTTTTTCCTCCGGTTTGCTCTAAATTGGTAGTTTTTTAATCTGGAGCAATACCCGTCCTTTTGTGGCTGAATTTTTTTATCAATTCTTTGCATTTCCTACTTATTTTAGTAATAGAATATTATTAGGTCTTGGGAGCATTTGATCTTTGAGCAATTTTGCCTTTACTTGGGTGTTTAGACTCATCAGTTCTCTTGTAGTTTCTCTGCTGTTACTTGTCACATCTGTGCATAGATGCTGATTATTGTTTGTTACAGGGCTATGTGGTTTATCGTGTCCGTGTTAGACGTGGTGGCAGGAAGAGGCCTGTGCCCAAGGGTATTGTGTATGGAAAGCCCACAAACCAGGGTGTTACTCAACTGAAGTTTCAGCGCAGCAAGAGGTCAGTTGCTGAGGAGCGTGCTGGTCGCAAGTTGGGAGGTCTTCGAGTTCTCAACTCCTACTGGATCAATGAGGTTTGTAGCTCAGCTGTTATGCTGCGTTTGCCATTTTCTTGTACTAAGGCTTCTAATTACTGTTTCTCACTTGATCCTACATTCTGTTTGATAACAGGATTCTACCTACAAGTACTTTGAGGTGATTCTAGTTGATGTTGCTCACAACGCAATCAGAAACGACCCAAGAATCAACTGGCTATGCAATCCTGTTCACAAGCACAGAGAGCTCCGCGGGCTTACTTCTGCTGGAAAGAAATACAGAGGTTTACGTGGAAAGGGGCACTTGCACCACAAGGCAAGACCTTCTCGCAGGGCAACCTGGAAGAGAAACAACACCCTCTCTCTTCGTCGTTATCGTTAATTTCATTGATATTGCTCTGTGGTCTGTTATTATTCTGGATTGTCTTGCAGACATGAGTAGCATTTTTGATTATGAGTTTGAAATTTTGGAGATTGAAATACCATCTATATCTTTAATTTGAAATATTTCATTTTATATTATGAGTGTCTGTTTTCATGGTTGCTACTTGCTACGTCTCGCATTTGTTGTGCATCAAATTCTTATCTGTAATGTTTGCAGTGCCTCCCAATCTTCCCTTTGTTTCAACAACAGTGCAAATTTTCTTGTAAATAAGATGTAGCCTCGTTGATATATGTGAGAGAAGCAAAGATTATGTCGGCAATATCCTGTCTAAATGCATGTTAGATTGTTAACAAAATCAAACCAGCTCTATCTCCAACACAAGGGTTGAAGGTGATGTCTGTCAATTAAGGAAGAGTTGGCCAGTTGTCAGTTGAACTTGAGGATCTATTCATTGCAAAGATTTTTAACTGACTAACCAACACAAGAGGAGAGTAATTTGACTTGACACTCTAAAGCCTTCCATCAACATAGCTCTCTTTCAGATTCTGCAGTGCTTGGCGGATTGTATCCTCATCTTGACTCGAGTATTTCAAGCATATCAATCGCTGAGCGACTTTGTATCCCATCTGGATCGAACGATATTGCAGGCAATTTATTTCCATTCTTTTCACTTCCTACACATGGAGAATATTGTCATGCCAAGTTATCCTTCCAGGAGTAACAATATCATTCCAAAATTGCTTAGTCCTAATATTTATACTGAGGTTAGGATGGTTGAAGAAAATGAAAGTCTAAGCACAATGCCACTTGAGCTGCAAAGAATTATATTCACACAGAACAGTGAATACTATGCCAGAAGAATGGTAGCTAATGGATATGGAAGTGGGGTTAGTAATAACTCGGAATTCTCAGATTTTTTTATGGAGAAACATAAGGGGTAACCAGTAACCTTCTCTGCAATCCTGGATGTTATGCTTCTGGCTGTTTCAACCACAGAGCTTGGTAATCCTGCCACTTCTGCTAAGAGAAGGCCATAGTGTGGTACATGTCTCGGTCCATCCTTGAGTTGGAACTAGTAGGCGAAACCTTTGGGTCAACAAACTAGCATTTCAATTCTAGCTTAGATAGTGAAGGAAAACGAGAAAAATACCACCTTGAAGTCTAAACGATTGTTAGTAAGGTCGACGTGAAAGTGAAGAATTTTAACGTTGGGGTAGATGGTTGCTAATTCTGATAGGTTCTCCATGTGTGTAGCAAAAATAGTGTACCTGAAGAAGATCAAGCATAAGACACGTTAATAATACGTAGTAGTGTTATCCAACAAGATATCCAAATTTTCAGATAGTGTATAATGAATTTAACTTCAACTTATAATGGTGGACAAGGAAAATGAAATAACATACCTGTACATACCTACATATATATTTCAGTTGCCAAATAAATAAGTACTGTAAAATCTAAAATACAAATAATGACCATGTAAAGTATGTATACATATATAATGGTAATTGCATGAAGCATAATTTATCAGCTCCTATACATAGCGAAGGCAGTAAATGTAAATCGATTTAGTAATTACGCCTTTATTGACAACAGGTGCTCACAGCAGCTCCATGCAATTGCAAATCCATCAGAGGACGAAGTAGCCCTCCCAAGTTCATCCATAACAATTAGACTCCTGCTTCCACAGTAGAATATCATTCTTAGAAAGATCTATGAGAAATATTGTTCCCGAGACATTAAGAATACGTTACCTATGGGAGACATTCTGCATGACAAAAGCTGTCTCTTTCATCTCTGTCATGAACTGTAATGACGGAGAAATGATTTCTCAGAAGATGCATATTGTTTACTTACCTTTAGACATGTGTTCTTATGAGTATATATAATATCATTCTCAAAGCTTCTTCACATTCATATAATCAAAGAGGAGAAAGATTAGTTTTTCCCTCTCCAAGGATATTCTAAATGGTAAGAAGATTCACACTTGGAAAATGGTAAAAGATTCCTTCAAGTTGTTTGAACCATGTTATTATCTTCTTTCTGGGGTGGGTAAGAGAGGTCTAGGCAGTAAGAAGGTGATGTATTTTTTAATTTTATACTAAAATTTGATAATCATATAATAGTTGCATATTTTTCAACATAATGTTTGGAAATTGTACCGTACTGGAGTTGGACTCAATATTATCTACTGCGCCCATTCTTGTAAAAATACGATCTACAACTCTTATAGTGGAGAAGCGAGCAGGAACATAGCAACCAATCTGAGCAAGGATAACTATAAGACACACTTGTTGGAGATAAGTGCTCTTTCCACTCCTGAAAGAAACAATATATATAACGAAATCAATTAGGCAAAACAAACCCTCAAACACATTCCTGTGCACATTCTCAGAGATCTATCCAGAAAAGTTGATGAAGGAGCAACTTGAGGCCTCAGGCAGCTACCTATTGGTGAAGGGGACAAACAAGAAAATGGGGCTGATCCTCAATATGAGGTGCGTGCCTTGATAAGTTACTTGACAAAAACGGCAAGGCAAGTTTTTAATGGCAAAAACAGTGGCGTTTTTTTTTTTGTCTATGTATAATCATTTCTGACAGTGATGTTAAGCGAGGAAGCTATTTTAAACAGAAGGCGTGACTTCTAGGACATTTTTAGGCCAACTTCTATTTTCTCAGCTTAAACAATCATAGTTCCATATTACAGGTGCTTTAGTGATGACAAAACTTATCCTTGCCTTACAAAGCATATATCATCTGAAATATGCCTATAGTGTATAAATAAAAGCATACAAATGAACACTTCAACTCCATAGCAAAAAGATATCTAATAATATTTCTTACATGTTTGGGCCCATGACAATTACCATGTTCGACGCTTCCGAAAGAAAGATATTGTTGGCCTGCAAAAGGTACCATGCGTTGTTAAATTTGATAGGATATATTTTCCAAAGTTAAAACATTAGAAAGAGCCCTGGAAATAAAACCATGGTGGGGGAAATATATAACTTACAATGAAGTCATTGTGTATGCTTTCAAGGATAGGGTGTCTTCCAGCATCAATTGCCAAGGGGCCATTTTCTATCAGTAATACGACATCATCAACCATTTAACCCACAGTAAATATGGAGAACAAATGAAAAAAGAATGGATACTAAAAAAATACCAGATCACTCACCTGTAAATTCTGGTCTAGTGTATCGATCAACAGGCTTAGTTGAAATTGCATGAGCAAATGAATTAACAATCATATCTAGAAGGCATAAAACCTCTGCAAGTAGTGTTAGGACAGAGACATCTTCCCGTATGGCATCTATAAGAGCTGAGCATATAAAAAGTACCTTGAGAAATTTTGGTCATTAACCTACCTCTCAAATATTGAAATGAATAAAGGAAAACATAAACATGCGAAGAGCATAAAGTTTCCCAGGCAGCCAAAAAGAAATACATATATTGATAAAGCCAATTATTGCAAACCTTCCATCTCTAACTCTCTTACTAACAAAGGAAGACGAATTTACAGTCCAATCCAATAAATAATAAATAAAATCACATGTTGTCATTCATTCGAGAGTTAATTACTTTTCCACATGCTGATAAATCCAATCAAATCGATAGAGTGAATTTTGAAATGGTAAATTAGTATTTTCATAATGACAAATCTGATGCTACATGATGTCATAATGTTCAATAAAATTCTTTACCTTTTTAGCAGCAGATTATATTAAACAGGTCTGAGTAATGTATGACCAGAGATAATAGGAAAACTAAACATTTGAAGCTTAGGCTAGCACAACCTTCAAGGCAAAGCTCTGTCCGTATGTAGCATTCTCCAGCTGCAGATTTATTTCTAACATTAAGCTGCAATATACAAACGATAGATCAATACTAGTAAATATATCTCTAAGAATCACTGGCCACCCTGAATAGACATCCAAATACATATAAATGTAATGACAAGATTGACGTCAACACACGTGCACATGCAAATTTATGCAAGGATATAAAAGGCCTCATAAGTCATAATGTAAATTTTTTACTTTTACTCATGCTTGACATCCTAATACTAATGCAAGTAAACTAAAGGTAGAGAGATTAGCACATCAAGAAACATTTGAGAAAAAGAAAGAAAGAAATAAAAAATGACATTTTATTTCGCAACCATTATAATTAGATGCTATCAGATCATTCAAAGGAATAGCTTTATGATATGCTGAATATATACAGGAACTTCTACAAGAACACTGCCCCAGCACCCTCTATGGATAGTCATCCATTCTTTCTATTATGTATATCGAATGGCCTACACCCCAGTCATGCCTATGATAGTTGTGTAATCAAAGATCTCAGCAAACTAAACTATGTAAACCACCACTATCATACCTACCACCTCACTTCTGTTAAAATGATTAGAAAACCTTTAGATAACTCTAAGTCACTGCAAAATTAGTTTGAAAATGCCTCAGTTGTTATTAGGTCAACCTCCTCCAGATTGCAATTGAACTTCAGTCCAACCATATTCAAAAAATGATTCCACTGATGAAATAAGTGAATTTCATTTCAGTTCATTAATGGACAATAAAGCATAATGCCTCCGTTTGTCAAAAGATTGAAATACTTACAGACGCGAGTTCCAGGGTCGAGCAATGTATATTGTTCCCATGCTTCATGACCTGATTTATTATAGAAGTTAGAAATAATTACTCAAGAAGTGCTAGTATATGTCATATAGCATTGTAAATACCACGTTTACAACCTGAATGAACTTGCTAGGAAGCTTCCCCTGAATGTCCTTTTGTGGAATGCTAAAGTAAAAACCTTGCCTATTGTTAAAGGGGAGCTTCAAATTTGGCAGTTTAAATTCATCACGATACTTGTTTGCAAGATTATGTATAGCTGTCATGTATCATATTCACCATTTTTATGATTGCCTTCATAAATAAATTTATAAAAAGGGTGATGATGAAGAAGAAAAAGTAAATATTAGAAAACCTCCACTAGTATCACAAAATGATCTCCGTGCAATATCCAGAAGTCCATCAATTCCAGCCTTGACAGCAAAACACTGCTGTGTGCGAGCAACAAAAGGAACCCGTGCATGAAGCACATCTTCATCAATGACCTCTCCAATCCTGAAATGAATAAATGTGCCCATTTTGAATGTTTATATGTCAATGAGTCAAACAACAACTGGTATAACTTTCCACAATGTTTCCCTTACATTATAATATAAGCAACAACAACAACAACAACCAAGGCATTTCCCAAACAATGTTGGGGTCGGCTACGTGAATCCCTTTAGCAAAACTCTTAGGGATCTTATGCCCATATTCTCCTCATCCACTATCTAATGCTCCTTTGTTAAGTCAAGTGCTATCATGTCTTTTGTCACTAATTCTTTCCATATTAACTTAGGTCTTCTGCTACCCCTTTTACTTTCTCTTCAATGAATTCTCCCACCTTTCATCTTGGGATCACTAAAAATCTCTTTTAAGTAAGTTTAGCCCAACAACTTTTAATTGCACATTATGCACCTAACTTCCTAAAGAATCTAGACCCAAAACCTTCTGCAGTTTTCAGATGAGACGTGCCAGGAACTACTGTAGCATGAGCACTAAACATCAAATCAGGGATCATATTAAAAGATTGCACAAACTATATGATGAGATCTTCTCCCTCACTCCACATCAACCATGCAACACGTTAGTTTAAAAGTAGCAGATTTATGTCTCTACATCTCTAAGAGCAAAATATAGATTGGAATAGGATTTGACAATTAATTCAAGGAAAACAACAACAATCAAAACCAGAGGAAGGACACAAAGAATGTCTACAACAGTTGATAATTATTTAACATTTTAACTCTGATGGAAGTATAGGAATTGATTTGTCCCCAAATAAGGGCTGCCAGATAGAAAATAAGCTCCATTGACGGCATCGAAAATGTAATTATATGTTGTAATTAAAATATGTGATGCTTGAAAACGTATTTAATCGAAAATTTAAATGCATAATTTGAAAGCGTTTATATTTTGATAATAGGTTCAAGTATCATCTGGGATTCGGTGCACTCAAAACAAACAAACCCATTTAGAATGCTTTAACCATGTAAGAACAACAATGTAAACACTTAAGTACATATAAAGCCCATCGGCAAGTATAAACATTGCAACCAACCTCTTTCTAATGGAAGCGTACTTTTCATTTTCACATACAGACTTGAATATATTTGTGAGAAGAAAACTTTTTGCATCCTTAAGCACCTGACATGTTCAAGAAACACTAGAGTTTAGAGAAAGTTGGTATCTAATAAACCTGAAATGTAAACCTAGGGAGAACAAGAAGAAAGAAAAATTACCGTAGAGAGTAAAGGCAAGGCATCCAAACCAGTTTTAAGAAGAATAATGCTTGCTATCAACAGTTGGCTCTTTCTAGCATCATTGACACCCACAACTTCATTGGTAACTTTCTTTGGCTTGAAGCAGAAGTGGCAAAGAACTCTATCTGAATGCAGAGCATGGAACAATCTACTTTCAGACAATACCAACAGATTATAGCAGATGATCATAACAATATATAAAAAAAATAGAATTTCCATTTTTAGTTTTAGTTATTTCTTATCACTTACCTGTCTCTTTCGGGAACTTGCGTAAAACTTGAGAGAGCCCAAAGAAGAGACGTTCATTACTCATCAGTTCATCCTATAATCAAATATTAGAGAGATGTATTAGAGGACTAAAATGATATTGTTGCAATTACTAAATAAGCCATCACATATGACCATATGTTTGAGAAATTTCATACGACAACATTTTGAGACTAACCAGGCAATCAAGGCGAGCATTGATAGTTTCAATATCTTTCAAAGGCTGCAGCAGATTGGCACGTAGAAGCCTAGTTCTGGAGAACAAAAACTATATTTTGGCAACTAAAGACTTATAGTGAAAGGGTAAAACGGTGAGCTACCACTCCAACAAGAACTTCCATTATGAATATCCATTTTCATATGTTAGTAAACAAAATCCCCACTTAAGCAAAGCTATATAGGCTCTACTCTCCCCTCCTTTTCTCCAACCAGAAAAACATAATATGGGAATGATGCAGGGATCTATTCAATGCCAAGGAAATAAATCGCTGAAACAAATAATTAAGAATACAAAACAATGAAACAATAGTTGACATATTGCGCTGCATAAAGAACTTGTAAAATTATCACATACCCTCCAATGGTTTTTGTTGTCTTGAGCATGTGGAACAAACTTCTTTTTTTGTTGCGAGTTCCCAAAAGGGTAGAATGAAATGGCTCAATAATTTCCAAATTCTGGACACTGCCATCACATATCAATCATAATTTTTGGTGTTAAAGATGTTGGGTAATCTGACCTTCAAAAAGAAATTTAGAATTGTTGCAAAGAACTTGCTAGGAAAATATCAAATGTTCTGTGGTAGTGGAAAGGTTACCTAGTAGCATCAATATTCATGTGGTCAAATGATCCATTAAATGTAACCTATGTAAGTGCACATCACATTGAAAGTAAGTCCTCAAGAAAATGAGAGTAGGTTGAAATACAAATCAAAACATTTGACACTCTTCATGATAGAGAGCTTGTTAGTAGGGTATGGTATATAGAGTCAGTCTGTGGTCATGCTATCATTGCCAAAAAATGAAATAAAAGAAATTGAAGGATAACTCTATCAGGCAACACATAAAGGTTAACGATGGGACAACTATCGATTTTAGTTTGGACATATTTATGGAGTAGGAAATGAAGGCACGTAATGAAACAGATACCGATAATGAATGGTTCGTGATGATGATCCCTTTCTCTGCTTCTGTCCTGTACATGATGTAGTTCAAAGACTTGTTTCAGAAGTGCAATTTAACTGAGGATAACAACATTTTGGTAACATAATGAACATGGACGATAGTGTTCATAAACTTCAAGCAAATTCAGATGAGGAAAGAGGGAGAAGTATCTGATGCGCAGCTAGCTTGAATCAATAATATAATAGGATGATATGTTCACAGCAGAGGAAAAAGCTAGTAGATTTAACAGAAGGGTTGCACATCTCACGCTAAAAGCAAAATATGAAAAAGGGCACATATGTTCCATCCAAGAGCTCTGAGGTCAAAGCACATCACCGAAACATGCATCTCTTAGACCAAGTTAAGTGGCATTTCCAATATTAATGAAGAGAAAGATTTTCACACATTGAAGAGCCTCAATGTGCTCCTAGAGTATGAACAGTCAAGTGACAAATGCCAAGATGATGACCTCTCAAAGACACTACATCGGCCATTTAGAGGAATGTCTTGCTTCTTGTACAGAAAAGGAAATTTTGAGATTATAGATTTATCTGCAACTAATGGAATTCAGTGTTTATGGCATGCTGAACTACCAAATGCCATCCACACTCGTCAGAAATGATTTATGTTCACCCCAGAAAAAGACTTCCACATAGATCAAGTTCTGAGAGTACCACTTAATTGTAGCAGAAGCAGCAGCCAGGCAGAGATAATACTGCTTGTAATAAGTATCCAAACCAAGTACTGAAGGTTCCTTCGCTGCTAAATTTTTAATTAGCACAGCACCCTGGAATATTGAGTCTCAACACCACGACAACTAGACTTGTTAGCATCCAAATATTAAAACAATTGTTATGAATAGTAGAATATGTAGTATATAACCTTTGTGTCATCAAAGAACCCACGGGCCATTACAACCTGCGGATATATGAATAGCATTAGTTTATTGGGCATGTAAACATTGAACAGACATAGAGCGATAAATTTCTGATTGTTAGGGAGCATAACCTTCTTGAATGTACCATAAAATCGGTCCACTAACTCTGAAACTCCAAGCATACCATCAGGCGCCAACTTGTTTGGAGGAACGATGATCACCATGGGATCATAGAAGTGCAGCAAAGTTTTTGTATTCTGATATGAGCTGCTAGTTTCAATGTATTGAGAAAGATGCAATGAGGCAGACCTTAAGTCAAAAGCAGCCACTCCAACCTGTCCAGATATTGGTGTTAAACTGTTAATAGGTCATTCTGAATGTCACTGGTCACCAGAATTCAACTATCAGCATGAAGAACATATCAAAAACAACACTAGTTTCAGAACAGAACTAGAATCTAAATGAGACATTGAGACTAAAGGTTTTTTTGAATCATTAATATATTACCACTATCATCCTAACAATATTCCTTTAACATAAAGATTCAGAGCTTATTTTTTAAAAGAAAAAAGTGGTAAAACGAATATAATTCAACAATTTCTTACATTAAGAGCAATCAAGGAAATTGTTATCTATAGAAAATGTAGAACATCAAAGGTGACTTAGCATGAAGACGTAAATCAATTTCAATACTAATTTCGTTTTGATCTTCTAATGAGAAAGGAACTGATAATGATAAATAATTAAAAAATAATAATAATCGCACCTCTGAACAAAAAAATGAGGAAAACAAACAGATTTTCCGATTATGCGTCAAATTTATTCGGTGCATAGCAAAGAAAACGCAAATAAATTAAGCTAGTTGCAGGCAGCCAGGCATAACCTTCAGGAGAGAGATTTGCAGATACTAAAAATAATCTCTCGCATTTCCTAAATTTTCTCGGGAATCGAACAACACCTAGGTGATTGATTGAAAGAGAGATGTAAAGACTTTACCTCCTTGGCTCTATTCTCAATCATACCAATCACAAAGCTCGATCTCTCTCCTCCTTCGTCTTCCATTTCCGTACACTGTAGGAGTAAGAGCTGAGTGCAGCGACTTAGAAATATGAAATGCGCGCCAAGCAAATCCTTTTTATAGAAGCGCCTCTTGCTGGTGCTATGGTGAGCCGGGTGCGTACTCGGCGGGAAATTGGATTAAATTTAAGGCCATGACTGATGGATAAGTTATCAACCTGTCTTTAATTGCAGATGACCCCTAAAACTTTAAAGGTTTGGCAGATGACCCCTATAACTTTTTCCGTTAGCACATGACCTCCTAAACTTACGCACAACCCATTTTTCCCCATT
>JAYMTK010003378.1:0-12367 GCA_036897405.1 Pelargonium myrrhifolium | reverse complement strand
CTCTCTTTTCTCTTTTATTTTTTTTTTTTTTTTTTTTTTTTTTTTGTGTTTTTTGTTAGGGGGGGGGGGGGGGGGGGGGGGAGTCCACTGTTGGGACATATAACCAAGGAGGCTTAGATGAGCTATGCTGCCTGTGTTATTAAGATCGACCTTCAAAGAGGTGGAATAAGGTCTCGAAAATATGAAGAATGCATTTAAAAGTGTCACATTATCCGTTTATGGGAGCTTTACAAGGCGGATCCGGACATAAAAAGGCTAGAATGGTGTGTGTATATATATAGAAAAATAAATCTAAACTAAAAAATTTTCGGCTTCAGCTAAGTCAATACAATGAGGTGTGACGTCTTATTAAGTTTCACTTATATCCACCCCAATGAATTTGGAAGAGCTGAGCGATCCGCTGGATCTAAATTTTTTTAATGAGATGTCCCTACCTTATTGATAGCTTATACGACATTATTCTGGTTCAATATAATTAGTTATAAATAATTTATGGGTTGGGGTGGCCAGACCGGTCATTATCCGGTCAAACCAGTGGTCAAATAAGATTTAAAAAAGTATGGTTGTATGGATGCGCAACGAGACGGTGTCGTTTAATTGACCGCCGCCTGTAAGGAAAGGAGATTGGAAGACAAGAAAACACGTTGAATCCCTCTCAAATTTGGACCAAACCAAACCCTCTCTCTCTCCCTCTCACCAACATCAAACCCTAAATCCTGACAATTTGCTCCTCTCTATCTCTCTCAATTGTCCGATTCCTTGATCCGATGTGCTTCGCTGGATCTGATTAGCAAGGTCAGGATTGCTTTTATATCTTTTGTTTTTCTCAATTTTTTTATATTTTGTTTGATGTTCTGGAGCTATCGGTATTATCTGTTGTAACTTAAGACTACAGTGGATTCGAATTTTATAACTATCATTTTTTAGGCTCTGAATTTGTTTTAAAATATTATGTATTTTTTGAATTTTAGTTTCTCTGATTGTTTATTGAGAAAACTGGGGTAATATTCATACTGGAAAAGCCGAATTTTTTTAGCTTCATGGTGGATAGAGTCGGGTCTGGGCTTTTAGGAAAGTCGAATACTTTAACTTGTTCTCATTTTTGTATTCTTGCAATTGGCTGGGAAATTGGGGTTTAATTTGAAGGATAAATCTGAAGACTGGAGGAGGTAGTTGGCCACCATGCTAATGTCATGTTTCAGTTTGTTCTTCGATGATTTCTTTGTGGGTTGGTTTGGATGATAATTGCTTAGTGAAAGGTAATAGGGTTTAAAGGTTTTGTTTCTTCTGCTGCATTCAGTCCCTTTATTGTTTGGGATCTTACATTTTTATTTTTTTTTCTTTCCAGAAGCATACTTTAGAATAATGAATCCAATCAATAGAATCCTTCTTGCCCTTCCCTCCGTCGTTTATCACATAGCTTTAGAAGTTATAATAATTTTAATTACTGTGTATAATATTCTGTTTCCTTACATACCTTTTCTGTTCGGATTTCTCTCTCTTACCATCTTTGTGAATTTATCTGAAATCTGTTATAATATGTTATTGAGTGGGTGATGATGTGTTGTGTGAATCTGTTGCAGATTAGGCGCAGTTTGAAGTAAATCAAATTTGATGGATGATGATTGTACAGATGGATAAAATGTCAGCTCCATCACGGGAGCGTGCACAACGCCTTTATGAAAAGGTTTTGACATTTTATTCTACTTTAACTTTCATTAGCAACAATAAATGTTTATGAGATTTTTTCCTAATGTTCTATTGTAGTACTCCTTGAATGACCTGAATTGTTACCAAGGAACTAGCATGTTTGGGCATGTTGTTAAATGTGGCACATGCCATTTGATATTAGATGACTGCAACTTGTTGATTCTGTTCTTATGTTAAGACTCTCAAACATATTCTTATGATTTAAGTCTTGGAAGTTTGCATTGTGGACTATCGACTTGTAAGATTTTAGTAAAAAGTTCGATTAGTTCATTACAACTGTTTTCAGCATTATAGATCATGTTATTTTTTTGTAAACTTTTAGAAAATATATATTCATATATATTGTCAAGGACTGTACACATCAATAGAAATGTGTTTCCTTGCAAGTAAGGAACTATTCTAACCATGAAATTCCACTGTGGTATTATCTTTGGTATGTTTTATGTTTTGTACTGATGGACACAAAGCCACACATCTGTATGTATTTTGAAAAATTGTGCTTCTTAATCTTACAGTATTTATTGTTATTATTTGTACAGAATATTGAGTTGGAGAATAGGCGTCGAAAGGCAGCCCAGGCACGGGTTCCATCAGATCCCAATGCCTGGCAACAGATGCGTGAGAACTATGAAACAATTATTCTAGAGGATCATGCCTTTTCTGAGCAGCACAACATTGAATATGCCCTATGGCAGCTACATTACAGGCGAATTGAAGAATTGAGAGCACACTATAGTGCTGTCCTTTCATCTAAAGGGTCAAATGCAACCCAGGGTGTGAAAGGCCCTCCGCGACCTGACCGAATTACAAAAATTCGTCTGCAATTCAAAACTTTCCTCTCTGAAGCTAGTGGATTTTACCATGATCTAATTGTGAAAATTAGAGCAAAGTACGGGCTTCCTCTGGATTATGTCACTGAAGATTCAGAAAATTGGAGTGCAACGGAGGAAGATGAAAAAAAATGTTTAGACATGAAGAATGGTTTGATATCTTGTCACCGTTGTTTGATATACTTGGGTGACCTTGCACGTTACAAAGGACTGTATGGAGAGGGTGATTCCAGAACTCGTGAATATGATGCAGCATCAAGTTACTATTTGCAGGCTGCATCTCTCTTGCCATCGAGTGGGAACCCCCATCATCAGGTTTGTCATCTATTTTCCCCCTCCAATGCTCTATTCATTCCATTTACTATTTTTAGCATGGTTTAAACATTTTTCAATGTAACAAATACTCTGCTTATTTCAGCTTGCTATATTGGCTTCATATTCAAGCGATGAATTAATGGCCGTTTATCGATATTTTCGGAGTTTGGCAGTGGAGAGTCCCTTTTCAACAGCAAGAGATAACTTAATTGTTGCATTTGAAAAGGTATTGCAATTTTTTTTGTAGAACCTTCTTAGTGTTACTCTGGAGCAAACTAATGTTTATACTTCCCTTCTAAAATATTGCTGAATTATCTGCTGGTTGAAATACTTTTCCAAACAAAAAATTTATTAACTAGGTTGATTCGTAGGAAATAAAGTAAATGTGGAGCATTTTGTGGGGCGTTGTGATACTTTGTTTTTCTTTCTTGATATATATTGAATATCAGTAATTTGCTCTATTTATTAGGTCGTATTCACCATCGGCTCTCTCTTGTTTGGAGGAAACTCCTACACATTTAATAGGAAGTTCACAATGTTGGAAATATTTGTTGTTAATGCTGAGATAATATTAGGGAGTGAATTGTTTCGCCTTTTTGGGATGTCTTATATCTGTTGAACAAATATATCTTATTCCTCTTTACACTTTTTGTTGATATGGATTTGCATTTAATTTCCATGAATTGAACAGTTTATTGAGCTCATGTATCCACCGACTTATTTTATGCTTTGAGTGATTCTAATTCATTGCTACATGTCTTGCCCTTGTATGCATGACGTAGAAGGAGTAAGCAGGGGGAAGCATTGGGAGTGCCATTTATTAGGTTTAGATTATGGTAATTTGTATTTCAGGGTTCCATAGAATTTATAATGATGTTTTGGTGTCCATCAACAACTTTCATGATGCTTTTTTGTGATGAGTTTTGTTGTATATGTATTTTTATTTTATTTTTTTATTATTACTTATATTATGGTGTTTCAAAAGTAGCTCATGGTTTAATCTTTTACTTCCTTTTTGGTAGAATCGGCAGATTTACTCTAAACTTCCAGGTGATGTTAAAGCATCTGGAGTCGAGGAATCACCTGTTCAGTTCGCTGGCAGAGGGAGGGGAAGCATGGAGGTCAAGCAACATAGCATCCCCGAAACATATAAAGCCTTTTGCGTTCGATTTGTCCGTTTAAATGGCATTCTTTTCACACGAACTAGGTATTTTGCCATATGTCTGTTTGATTTAGTACATGTTGATTAAGCTCTGTAGTTTTGCTGCTTATATTGAACTTCCTTGTCCAGCTTGGAGACATTTACAGAAGTTCTCTCTTCAGTCAGAAGTGCTTTATGTGAGCTTCTTTCTTCAGGGCCTGAAGTGGAGCTGAATTTTGGCGCAGATGCGGTTGAGAATGGACTAGTTATTGTTAGGCTTATTGCTATTCTTATCTACACAGTTCATAACGTTCATAAGGAGTCAGAAGGCCAGACATATGCAGAAATTGTACAGCGTGCTGTCCTGCTTCAGAATGCATATAGTGCAGTTTTTGAGGTTATGACACACATATTAGAGAGGTGCATACAGCTGCGTGATTCATCTTCTAGCTATCTCTTACCTGGTATTATGGTTTTTGTGGAATGGTTGGCTTGCTATCCTGATATAGCTGCAGGGCATGACATGGAGGAGAGACAAGCAACTATAAGATTGAAATTCTGGGACCATTGCATATCCCTTTTGAATAAGCTCTTGTCAGCTGGGCCAATGTCCTACGATGATGATGGAGACGATACTTGCTTTTCTAACATGAGCAGGTATGAGGAAGGGGAAACTAAAAACTGCCTTGCTTTGAGGGAGGATTTTGAGTTGAGAGGTTTCTTGCCTCTTATTCCTGCCCACATCATTTTAGATTTTTCAAGGAAGCACTCCTTTGGAAGTGAAGGCAGTAAAAAACAAAGAGCCCGTGTCAAAAGGATTCTAGCGGCAGGAAAAGCTCTTGCAAATATTGTTACGATTGAGAAAGAAAAAATTTGCTTTGATTCGAAGTTGAAAAAATTTGTTATTGGTGCTGAGCCTCAATTGTTGGTTAATTCCATGCTCGGCTCTTATTCAGGCGTACCTGACACAGAGGATGCAGTACAAGAAAGTCAAGCAGATAAAATAGTGAATGCCGGGATTATTTCTCTTACATCCCCTTGTACAGAAGGGGATGATGATGATGAAGTGATTGTTTTTAAGCCAGTAGCAACTGAGAAGCAAACTGATTTGGTTGGTTCAAAGCAGTCTACCTACGAGGGCTTGGGACAGGACCAATTTATGCCATATGGTAATCATCCTTCTTATGGTGGTTTTAGTTCTGCCCCTCCCGATGATCTTCAATCTTATAATTGTTTCAGTTTAGCCCCTCATGATAATCTTCCCCAGTGGAGGAATGGTTTTGACAGAGGTCAACAAACAGATGTCTCTGTTAGTAATATCATGCCTCGTCAGCATCTACAGCCTGTCCAACCACACAGTTCGACATGGTCATTGCAGGAAGAAGCTTCTCTTGCTAACGGTTTGAGAGGATTAAGGTTTGTGGAGAATGGGCATGTAATGAAGCATAAGGATCAGGACATTAATGACATTTCCCATCCTTCAGTTATTGCAGCTCCTGTCCAACAACCTGTTTGTCTTCCCACCAGTGGTACATTTTACAGCCAGACAAAAGCTATGGAAGCTGCAATTTCATCCAAGGTTTATAATACTGTATCTTCTGGAGTAAATAATGGAAGTTTGGATGTCAAGTCATCATCTACTTTACAAGGAGGTTTGAGAAAGAATCCAGTGAGTCGACCAATTAGGCATCTTGGTCCTCCCCCTGGTTTCAGCCTTGTTCCTCCAAGACCAGGGAATGACCCTGTCTCTTGTTCCGATTTGACAGCTGATGATTATAGCTGGTTGGATGGGTATCAATTGCCCTCATCAGGAAAAGGCCAAGTGCTCAGCAGTTCCATTAATTACCCATCTCAGGCAAAATACCATTATGGTAGTAATAGCAATGGCTCAGTTGCGAAAGGCAGCTTCCCTTTCCCTGGTAAACAAGTTCCAGCAGTGCAGTTCCAGGTTGATGAAAAGAAGAGAGGGTGGCAAGATCAGCAAACTCTTGAGAACCTCAAATCACATAACGATCAAATGCTGCAGCAACAGCAACTTATGAATGGGAATCAGTTTACCCAACTTCCGGAGCAATATCAGGGACAGTCGGTTTGGACAGGGCGATATATTGTGTGAGGTCATGCTGAGAGCATACGTTGTAAGTGTTCATTTCCAAGCTTGGTACCATCTTTGTTCCTTATGAATAACTAAATTTATCTGATGGTCTTTCTTTGACCTGATTACTGTCCTTGGTGTCTTGGAGAATGATTCTGGTGAATGTGCCACGTATTTTGCTACTGAAGTTAACTAGTCTCCAACTACTAGGCCGTGTTCATGTTGAGGATTTTGTTGGAGCATGAGTGGCCTAGGCTTCTGGCTGGCACTTGCTTTTAAACAAGTGAGTATCTGTTTCATAATTTGTTTTTACCTACTTATATTTTCATGTCGATAATCAACCCTTGATATTCAGTAGCTAAGGATGGTAATTTTATTAACCAAGTGTTGTACTCTTCAACATATTTTGGAATTTTCAGTATGCATTTTGTCGTAGGCAAAATAAATTTTCAACAGGTAATTAACAGTCTTATGTTTGGAAAATTAAGACTTAATTTGCAGAACCTGTGTCCCAGTACTTTCTGCTAGAGCTTAAATACATTTTTTTTTCTTTCAAAAATCTTGTTGCATAGTTTGTTTAGCAATAAGATAGATCTACTGACAGAATTTGCATAGATCTACATTATGGCTAAGAAAAGGTCTACAACTCTACCTGCTTTAAAGCACAAATATGCAGTGGCTTTTATAACTGAATATGGTATATATTTAATAGTTTCCTTCATCTGACCAACTTGAAACTTATTCTTAAGACAGATTTCAAAATTTCAGAACTGAAGAGGAAGTACTTAGGTTTTGACCATTGTAATTGTTGTTTTAGTGACTAAGTTCTTGCAATAAACTGGTTTCTGACCAGTCCATCTGCATGACTTGTGTCTGACTATGTTTTCTTATATGCAACAATAAATAATTTACCTGATTCACTTGGGGGTTGGACTATTTTCAGCATAACTATTCTATTCAACATACATTTTTTATGTTGTTGATGGTATTTATTCCTCCAATTTGGAATGAACTTCAATTGATTTCATCATCTCAAAATTGTTTTGTTGCCAACTCTAAATATAAAAACGAGGCTGATTTTGCTGTTGGTTATTTTAGGGTGTAAATGTTGGACATATTTGATAATTAGAGTGGGAATTGAAGCATCTTGTGTGGGATAGGTCTAAGTTTGCCAAAGATGATAAGGGATAGGCAGAAGTATCTGAGAGTTAGCTTTTTGCGTCAGGTTCTTTTGATACTGCATCTGTTGATCTTCTCTTGTACGTAATTACAGATTTTGCCAGACCGGTGGAAGAGAAAGCTGAAGGCATCTTTGTGATACACTTGCGAGGAGTAAAGACTGTCTGTCTGGTAACTTGGGGTGCGGATTTAGAAATTGTCTATTAAGATGATCTGGTTCTTTCTGGGGCTTATTATATTTCAAGAGGTTCGTTCCTGGTGGAAGTCCCGTATGGCTGTCTACACTTGTGGAAATCTCTGGTAGTAGTCAAACTGGTAAGTAATAGATAAACATGGCCTTGTTTCGTACCATCATATAACTTCTGGCTGGCGAGTTGCTTGTTGAAGTTGTTTGGGAAAGAGGGCTCTACTGCTTAGGGGTTAAGGTGTTGGATTTATTACTCCATTATTATATGTGGAGGTTATCGTCTTATTGGTGATAAAATTGGTTGGTTGAAGCATATTTAACCAAGAAATGGATACTCTTTAAGAATTTGTTCCTTTGTTTTTGTTTGATGCGAGGTACTCCAAACATTGTAATGTCATTTACATTTATCAGCATTGGCTTGTTGTAGTAAGAAAACAAATAAAAGAAAGGGAATTCTTTTTGCATATTCACAGAAATAACTATTTGTACAAATTTCTACCAACACAATGTCAAGATCACAGCATATCTATCTCATAATATTTAAATTTATAGTAATATCTGACACCTTTATGGAGCCTGTCTTAAATTTCTTTAGTTGACTAAAGTAATGAATTTTTATTGGTTAAATCTTCTTATAGCTCTGGGTAAGTTGAAAAAAATGGTTAATTGTTTTTGCACCCTCTTGCCGCTCCAAATTCTTTTTTAATTTTATTTTTCTTCACAACCCTTAACCTCTCTCCAACCTCTCTATTATGCCATTTCATTTCTCCATAACCTCCCAGATTTAATGGGTCTCCAAATAATCACAAATCAAAACCCAATCCACAACCCTATATCTAAAACTCAAAACCTAAGAATTCATGTGGAATCAACTTCACTCTATATTGATTGAATCCCAACTTGCAAGGGGCAGAGATCCACCCCAGCAACCCAAAACAGAACAATAACATATAATCTCCAAAACATGAGGAAAATAAAATACCACTTCCAATTCTTCTTCTAAGAAACTGAGTGCAATTTTATTTTAATTAAACTAGCAGCTCCAATCCAACCAGACTTTTCAATTTCAACCCTACTCGTCTCATTGCTTGCGAAACCTCAGTTCAGAATCAGCAACAACCCGGCATGCTCCTTCAACTCGTTGTTTTCTTAAGCCGAAGCATGAACAACTCTCCTTTCAACTCAATAACCACTTCGCTGATTTCTTTGGTGGTTTTGGCTTTGATTTCCTTCAGCTCCTCGTCCCGCTTCGCCATTGCATTATCGAAAGCGAACGGCTGAGAGAGGCGTGCGAATTGGGAAACTTTGTGGGATTCTCAAGACATTGAAGGAGGGTTTTGGAGACTTGGGATGGAAAATTACAATGGAAGGTGAAGCAAAACACAAAATGATGTTTTTTGGGTTCACATGGGCAAGAATCCTACGTGTAAAAGCTTAACTTCCTATAGCAGATCAATTATAGTTAATTAAAAAAGACTAAAATCAAAGTTTAAGGGTCCACATTATTTCGGGCAAGTCCAAAAACAATATATATTCAGGGATTTTAATCAAACATACAATGACTTCTTCCACCCAAGAGTGGGCTAGGCTAGAGCATAGACATCTCTCTAGCTGTGATTCTCAAACTCAATATGAAGTTTTGTAAATAATTCTCCTAAACAAAATTTTTATCATATTTTCAGACGCACAAGATAGGAATATGGTTTTATCTAATGCACTTGAAGTTTAGATGATGGGTTGTTTATAATTTTTGTTTTTTTCAAAATAATTGGGTTCGAGTCTGATTTTTTCTACGCGAAAAAAATATGGAAGTAATCATATGAAATTTTTGGGTCGGGTCGGGTATATCCACAAAAATAGTGTATTTTATGCCTACAACCCAAAATTCGACCTTACCCGACCCTCCCTGAACTCTACTTTTTGCCACCTCTAACTAGGGGTGTGACCGCTAGAGTTATAATTAAGGGAAAATTGCATATTACTACCCTCTTAAATACGTGTTTATCATGTTACTACCCTCGTAGATTTTTTTTATGATTCCGTTAGTAAGTCCGTTAGTTAGAAGTTAAAAATACCAAAACACCCCTCCACCCCACACCCCAAACCCTCAACCCCTACTCCGCTGGCGATCCAGACGCGGCGGGTTCAGCTCCGTCGCCGGTGCTCCTCCACCATCTACTACACTCCAAACACATCCAACCAGTCAATATTTACAAGTCCATATACACATGCCCATTACACATCTACAATCAGAGAAACAAGAACAAAACACATGAGCCTCTCTCTGTAAATCAAATAGTTGGAGAACAAACCCAAAACTCATGGGTTTTTTCCCTTCAACCTAAATTGGGTTACTCACGGCCATTAGCAACGGATTTCACTCAAAGGCCAAGATCGGCAGCTCTCCGTGGTTGGCTCAAATGCAGAGCAGAAGCCCCTTGTTAACTGCTGTTTCGAACGGAAGAGGCAGAAAATGTTGAAGCTCACGGCGGAAGCCTGATCGAAGGAAGAGGTGGAGCTCGACCGACGTCGTGGCAACCCCAAACGCGGCGCCTCTTCTTTCTCTCAAAGCAGCAACGACGGTTCTCCAATGGATGAAACGATAGAAGCAGATGATACTGATCCTCCGACCAGACCCGAAGGTAAGACACCAGATCTGGTTTAGGGTTTGATTTGTGTAATTTTGGTGAAATCTTAATTGTGTTCGTGAGAAATTTTATTTAATTTGTGTAATTTTGAAGTTTTCGGCGAACTTGTTCTTGACCCATTGTACAAGAAGGGCAAAATCGGAATTTAAAAAATTATACAATCATGTGCATGACACATGATGAAAGATAGTCAAATTCTATTAAAACTAATTGACGAAATGGACGAAAATAAAGAAACAGTAAGTACAGGATAATAACATGAAACGAAAAATAAAATTAAGGCAGTAACATGATAAACATGTAGTTTCTGCTGTGATTAAAGAAGCAATTCAGGCTATTATTAGAGCATCAAAGTATTCTTCTACAAATGGGAAAGATCACAACTTTATGTTTCTACATTTTGATTTGGGATCTCAATTTTCAAGCCCGAGCAAGAAATGACAACAATCTGAGAGGAACCCGAAAAAAGGTGGTATAAGTTAAATATAATTTTTTGGATAAACTTTTTAATTTTTTAGTTTTTGGTCCCCTATTAGAGATTAGTTGTATTGATAAAATTACTACGACAACAATGCAACATGATCATTTCCATTGGAAGCCTTTACTTGAATGATTGATTGGGTACTAAGGAGACTTTTCCTCAACAGTCTCTTTAGTCATTGTTAGGCTCGAGGTATGTATACATACCGCACAAGTAATATAGGACTTTGTAAGAGTTCGAGTATTGAATCCTTAGAGATTCGAGAGGTAATTTGAAAATAAACACACCAAATGATCGTATCAAAATAAAAGAAACAAGAAATAAAATTGGAGTTGAGATGTTTGAAACTTAAATTGTAATGTCAATAATATAATTGAATAAAAATAAGGGATAATTGCATATATCCCCTCAAAGTATAAACGTTTTGTACTTAACTCTCTTAAACAATTTTCGTTAGCAAATACCCACCTGAACTTGCACAGAACCGATTTGGCTGTTAAATTTTAAACTTGTTGTCAAAGGACTAAAATACCCTTGACTCTTTAATTATTTATTAGTTTTAGAAATTAAAAAAATTAAATAGAAACCTGATCTAATACACCAACTCTCTCTCTCCCTCCCATTTCCATTGATGAACATTACTTTTTTATTTCTCTCTCTCCAACTCCCTCTCTCCCTCCCCACCACCATTAATGAACGTTACTTTTTTATCTCTCTCTTCAATTCCTTCTCTGCCTCCCCACTACCATTAATTAACATTACTTTTTTATCTCTCTCTAGGTCTATCACTAATATATGAAACCTGACCCACAAAATTTTCTTCTGCAACTCATTTCTCAAGTTATCTCATTTGTGAGTCAATGGATAAATTTTAGAGAAGGTGACAAAAAGAAACTGATGTGCCTTGAGCTTTCGATGTCAAAACGCACAGGGAAGTTGTCGTCTGGATTTTGGTCAATATTCATTCTGGTCTCGAGTAAGAGGTTTGGCCTGACGAGGGTTCTGATTCAGTGCGAGTCTCAGGGCTCGGAGCGCACGTCCAGGTTATCCCCTTCTTTAGATTTGACAGAGAGAGGTAGTCTTGCAAAATGAACGGACCAAAGAACGATAAAATCCGTGGTGGTTCCGGGACACCGTCTCGGGTGTGAGAATAAGTATCACACCGGGAAACACCGAAGGAAGCTAAAAGTTTTAGATGAAGAAGGTCTCAAGGATATTATCTCAACTGAGAGCCAAAAGGTGTATAAGAATCAAGTCTCAGATCTTGAGTCTGAGATTGTTCGTCCCTTTCACTTACTTGGAGAGGGGTATTTATAGGTCTTACCATCAGTGTACTGATATCTCGTATTTTATACGAGTTATCTAAGCCTAAATTCAGCTATTTAGTAGCTTTCACCATCATCTCATCATCGTATTTTATGTTTTTCATCGGGTTTCTTGCATTTGGATTTTGGTGTGTGACATGTGGGCATTGTTGGGTTATCAGTGTGATTTTAGCTTTCATTTCGCGATTTTGTGCTTTATGCGTTTATCCATGACAAGCTTGATGTGTTTGTTGAATTTTGAAGCTTGAAAGTGAGTACATAGCTTTGGCATGGAAGGGAACCGATGGAAGGGCGAAAAGAAGGGTTAAAATTGGAGACACCCAGAATGCCACGGCATCGCTAAGAGGATGCCGCGGCATTCTCAGCACCAGTTAAAAAAGAAGAAGCACAGAAAGTTCAATTCCTTATCAATGCCCCGACATTTATGCAAAATGCCGCGACATCCATCACTTATGC
>JAYMTK010003377.1:0-12368 GCA_036897405.1 Pelargonium myrrhifolium | reverse complement strand
ATTTTAGGAAGTTAATTATAACATAAATTACCAATAACATTTTTATAATAAATTAGTGAGTATGGATTAAGGTTGTTAGAACACATATCTATGAGAATTTTTTTTTTTTTATATCAGCAAGCATAACAATCGAGGCTCGAACATGAGACTTCTAGAGGATCAAACGCCTTAAGTCACTTGCTATAATGGTAGTCGTTATGTCTTTGAGGATTTAAATGTAATTATATCAGACTAACTAACTTCTCCTTAATAACTCGAAATAGGAGAGGACACTCATTTTGGGACGGAGGGAGTATTTGATAAATTGGTGCAAGAGAGCCCCTTCCGGCTCCAAGCTCTTGTACAATTGTTGGAATAAGATAAATAATACTCCCTCCGTCCCAAAATGAGTATCCTCCTTTCTATTTTGAGAATAATTAAGGAGAAGTTAGTTAGTGTGGTATATTTACTCTTGTATCCTTATGATCATGTGTTAATGGATACTAACCAACTTATTATGAGGATATTGTTGACAATTCATACATAACTAACTTCTTAAAAAAAAAAAGTGGACACTCATTTTGGGACAAAAATGCATTTGAAACAAGACACTCATTTTGAAACGGAGGGAGTATATGCATGAGCTTGAAGTCTCATGTGAAGATTTTATGTTGTTGAAAGGAGGTGTTGATACAAAAACAGTCGACTATGCCTACATACTTTAAAGTCAAAAAACTGTTTGGCTATGAGAGAACTTGCAAGAAGGCGGTGGATAAGCTTGTTGCGGTCCCGGTGGATAAGCCGGTGAGGTTGGTGAGATGGTGGAAGATGAAGGTCTCAAGGTAGGGAAGGTCGCTGACGAAGGGTGAGATTTGGCCGGATCTGATGTGTGCAGATCTCAGGAGGTTTCGAGCTTGCAGATCCGGCGATGGGGAGAAGAGAGGAGAGGGAGATGATTGATGATGGTGGTGTGAATGAGAGTTAGATTAGGTTTTGATTTCTTTTTTTTAATTTATAAAAATAAATATAAAGGGGTAATTATAGATTACTACATGTTAGATTCAAATTTATCATGTTACTACCCAAAAGAATTTTTTTTTCCATGTAACTACCTTAAAGAATTCTTTTTTTCATGTAACTACCTTGTTTGATCTAAATTGTGTTTTCGTCCATTTTGTCCGTTAATTTTAACGAAATTTGACTCTTTAACAGGATAGTAACGTGATGGGAAAAAATCTAACAGGATAGTAACTTGATGGCAAAAAATCTAATAGGGTAGTAACGTGATGGAAAAAAATCTAACATGGTAAGACAAGATAGTAACATGATAAATTGGCATCTAAGAGGGTAGTAACATGTAATTACCCCTAATATAAATTAAAAAAAGGGTATTTTTGTATTTTCGCAACAAACTTAAAGATTTAACGAAAAAATAGTTCTGTGTAACTTTAGGAGGTCATCTGTTGACATTTTTTTTTTAAAGGAATTATGTGCAAAATGCTAATACTTTAAGAGGGTATCTACAATTATCCCAAAAATATATATACATACATAAAGACAGGTTAACAAATTCATAATTATACTCTTACTTACTGACAATTATATCAAATATTTTTACCTAAATGATCTACTAATTTATGTTTGGATTAGTAACTAGCATACGGTAAAAGGGTTTTGGGAGGTAAAATGTGTCTAGAGTTTGGGTGTTCATTTTCATGGCTTTCGTCTCCGGCGACGGGGTTCAGAGGGGTCCACTAGGGTTTCTGACAGAAAGGAGAAGGGAGATGGTGGCGGTGGCAGCTTGTACCCAGTGACGATAGTGACGGATCTCTTGGGTTTGACGAAGATCAGAGTGCGTGGAGGTGGGCAAAATTTGATCGGCGATGGAGCTTTGCCAAATCAGGTTTGTGGCGGTCGCCGCTCAGAGGGGGGCTTTAAGAGTAGTGTTGATTCGGGTTTTCCTGATTTGAAGGGAGAGGAAGAGCCACCGATGGCGTTGGTGTCTGGTTCTGACGGAAGGCGACAAGCAAATCTGAGAAGAGATTGAAGGTGAGGCTATATGCGGTGCGACGACAGTGGAGGTGAGGTTGTGAATGACAAGGACATCGAAACTGTTTAGTCCAACGCGGGAAGACGAAACTACAAGAGATTGAAAAGGCCGGCGAGTTAAGTGAAATATGAGCATTATGGACACAATCGAAGATGGGGATGATGAACCTCCCGGTCTAAGGGGAGCAACAAGGTGCATTCGGTTTGGAACCCGAAATTCGTGGACCCAATGGCCAAGGAAGGTTAAAGCCCGTCATGTTCTATTCTTAGGGATGACATAAGTTGGAAAACACCAGTAGGATTGGCAGTTAGACTGCTTCTGCCTTGTTGGGAGGTCACAGTTGCCGTTGTGGTTTGGGCATTTGTTTGTCCATAATCAAAAGTTTGTGGGTTCAGTAACATATGTTGGGGAGCTGACCGTCAAACAAGCTTGAGGAATGGGATAAATTATGTTTCTAATGTACTTTGTAATCTGTCAAATGACATTTTTATTAATAAAGTCTTCCGTTTAATATATATATATATATATATATATATATATATATGGGTTTAATGTATATAAGTTAACAGTTAAACTAATGAGGTGTCATCACCTTATTGGCTTTGTTAAATTGCAACTGATATAACTTTATATCAGTCAACTGTTATACATTGACCCTATATATATATATATGAGTAAAATGTGTATCAGTTGACTGATATAACTTTATATCAGTTGCTACTTTTTTTTTAATTAAACTAATGAGGTGATGACACCTCATTAGATTTCACTCATACACACTCAAGTGAATTTGTTGGTGCGGATCGATCCGTCTGGTTTCATAATTTTAAATGAGATATCATCATTAATGCAGTTGATATAAATTTATATCAGTCAAATGATACCCATATTACTGTCTATATTTTCGTACCTAAAAGGGGCATAAATGAGTGCATAAATAGTTAAATACCATTTCAGTAGTAGTAGCCGTACTGTATCGCCACAAAACCCGGAAAAGAAAACATAGTCTCCATTTTTTACAGACGAAGCTCACCAGAACCAGAAGCAGTAGCTGAAGCTTGAAGAAGCAGAGAAAAATGGCGGAGAAGAGAGGTTCTGTGTGCGGTTCGGTGGACGATTTCCTCAAGCAGTGCGAGCACTCCGGCGACGCTGCTTACGCTGCCTTCAGATCAGTGCTCGAGAGGCTCGAAGATCCGAAAACTCGCACCGGAGCTCGGATCTTCCTCTCCGATCTGCAGAAGCGATTCACAACCAAAGAAGCCGCCGATCAGTGTATGGTCAAATTTCACTTCAATCTCCAAGAAATCTTCCTCGATCACTTTGAAGGTATCGTAATCGAACTCATGAACGTTTGTATTTTCCTGCGATTTTGAAGGTATCACACTCACACACACTCTCTAATCTCCGTGAACATTTGTGTTTTCGTGCGATTTGCGATTTTATTGTTACGATTACTTCGTTAGATTGTTTTTTTATTTATAATTATTTACTCTGATGCGTGTTTAGTACTACCCTGTTTGGCTTCTGATAAAATGGAGTAAGAATCAGAACATGCTTTAGTTCAGCTAGTTTTAAATATTCTCCTCTCTTTTTATTTTTATTTTTTCTCGCTTTTTGGTGTAGAATTGATGAGATTGCTGTTTATCCTTTTCGATTTGATTGTTCTAAGCTTTCTTACTGTGATGTGTGTATTAGTAAAACCCTGTTTGGCTTCCGAGAAAATGGAGAAAGTATCGGAAAATACATTAGTTAAGCTGATTTTAAATCTTTGATGTTTTTCTTTATTTGGCTTTTTTCTATTTTGGTGTAGAATTGATGAGATTCTTATTTATCCTTTTTACTTTGTTTTCTTTTCTTCAGTTTTCTCGGCACCCAATCAGAGTTCCAGTCTCACCTAATTCTATCACTTACGTTTTATAGTTTTCAGTTCCCAATAAAAATGATATGCTTCCAAAACGACGTCAATTCATATTATTAAATAATATCCCCTAATAATATTATTTTAATGCTTATTTTGATTTTTGTCGCCTTCCTCAGAATCAGTACAGTGGATAATACTACAATACTATATAAATTATTTTTAGGAATACTGATTTTGTTGGTGAAAACATTCAATCATGCTCAAGTTGAAGCTACAAGGATAAAAGAAAATATAAAAATAAGTGAAGTGCTTAATAAGTTTTATTTTGGAAAGCAAAAATTGTTTCAAAATAAATGTCATTTTCCGGTTTCAAGATAAAAATGATATTCCAATTACTCCCCATTTACATAGTCAAATGCAATATTTATTACTTGTACTACAAATTTATTTCAAGCATTAAATGAGTACACAAACAAAATCTAAGGTTAATCGGGTCATTTTATGTTCTTAATTTATGTGAAAATCTCTGGCATCTTTTTCTGATTCTGGGTTATACTTATTGTTCTTGGTTGCTTAACATAGTCATCTAATAATCATGATTGGATTCATACAGTATCTTCAATGATCTAGGATATCCACTGATGACTTATCTTTTCATGTATCAGGCTACAAAGGGAGGAAGAAATTTACAATGATGGTGATCCCCAGCATTTTTGTCCCAGAGGACTGGTCCTTCACTTTCTATGAAGGACTCAATAGACATCCGGACTCTATCTTCAAGGACAAGACTGTTACTGAGCTTGGTTGTGGAAACGGATGGATAACCATTGCGATTGCTGAGAAGTGGTTGCCTTTGAAGGTAGTTACGTGGCCTTTTTTGAGTTCTACATTGTCGGACAAACTAAGACTACCTATTTGCTTCTTTTCTTATCACTGCATTTAGGTGCTCTACTTTCGGAGTCACCTATAACAGCACGCTTCACATTGTGGTGTTTTCAACAACGTATTGAAGTTGGTTCTATTTGTGTAGTCATAGTGCCTTGCAAAGCATGCTTTCAGTACCATCTTTTGGCAGTTTCCTAAGCATCCACTTAATCTGTTGCAGGTGTATGGTCTTGACATTAATCCTAGAGCTGTCAAGGTTTCTTGGATAAACTTGTATTTGAATGCTTTGAATGATGAAGGTCAACCCATTTATGATGCAGAGAAGAAAACGTTATTAGACAGGGTGGAATTTCATGAATCTGATCTTCTTTCTTATTGTAGAGATCATGACATAACACTTGACCGAATTGTTGGATGCATACCTCAGGTATTATCTTGATGTAAATTCATATGGTATTGTCTAGTGCATTGTTCTTCAAGAAGTCCGTTTCTTTATTTTTCATTTATATAACATGAGAACTTTCTAATTTGAATTTTTCTTCTTTGATCTTCTTGTTTGGTTGATATTGCAGATTCTTAACCCAAATCCAGATGCCATGACAAAGATGATTACAGAAAATGCAAGCGAGGAATTTCTACATTCACTGAGTAACTACTGTGCCCTTCAGGTAGGAAGAGATTCTTAGTAGCTTGAAAATGATGTGCATTCAGTTATTACCAAATTGCCCCTCAATTGCTACCAACTTAAATCTGTTATTTGTTTTCTAAACTTAATTGTCTGTTTGAATGTGTTAATACACGATTCCCTTAAAGTTTGTTGGTTTGTTCTGATGATATATTTTTTTTTCTTATGTAGGGTTTTGTCGAAGATCAGTTTGGATTAGGTCTAATTGCTAGGGCTGTTGAGGAAGGAATTGCTGTAATCAAACCTTCAGGGATTATGATCTTTAATATGGGAGGGCGGCCAGGACAAGGAGTCTGTAAGAGGTTGTTTGAACGTCGCGGCTTCCGTATTAACAAACTTTGGCAGACTAAAGTGATTCAGGCAAGTTGACCTTTTACTTCATGAATTTAATATTTTAATTTCTTTGCAAAGAATGCACTCCTGAAATGTATTGTTACAGGCTGGTGATACAGATATTTCAGCCTTGGTTGAAATTGAGAAGAATAGTCCACATCGTTTCGAATTCTTCATGGGGCTTACTGGAGATCAGCCTATTTGTGCTCGAACAGCATGGGCCTATGGGAAGGCTGGTGGAAGTATTTCTCATGCTTTGTCAGTTTATAGTTGCGAACTCCGCATGCCAAGTCAGGTAGGCATTTGATTTGAGCTTTTATCTTTACCAAATAGATGTTCTTATTGCACCTGATGGGAAAGGAACTCAACGGCTATTATTTCAATGAACTGACAGGTCAAGACAATTTTCGAGTTTCTTAAAAATGGCTTCCAAGATATCAGCAATTCCTTAGATTTATCTTTTGAAGATGATTCTGTTGCCGATGAGAAGATTCCATATCTAGCTTATCTGGCTAGCGTCTTGAAGGAGAGTTCATTTTTTCCATATGAGCCACCTTCTGGGAGCAAAAGATTTCGTAGTCTCATTGCAAGCTTCATGAAAACGTATCATCATGTTCCTCTTAACGTGGATGTAAGTACGTTGACTATTTTTTCTATAACCTTTGATACATATCTTGCTGTGTATGGTTGTGTTTGGCTTTGCTCCTCCTTTTATTGATTCGGATGTCTATTCCAAATTAAATGAGCCCAAGGCTTTGATTGTCAGTTAACTTATTTGAATGCATGATGTATATTTTGTCTGTTTCAGATGCAAGTAACTTTGCAATGTATTGACTGAGAAGTTCTCTTCTTAGCTAGACATATTGTCATTCCCTGTAGCTGGTCCTGCCCAAGTGGCTTTGTAGGAATAGTGTTATAGTTGTGTCCCAATATTTAAGTTTAAATAAATCAGTGATATATTTTTTACTAATGGTTTTTGTTTCAAAGTGAAGCTTGGACAACTATTTTGAAAATTCAGATATTAAATAGAACTTCCATCTTTGTTTTCCTGTTAGTAATTCTTTGGATCACAGGATGAAGATGGTAATCCAGGAAAATATAGTTTACTGTTTTGTCTATTCATAGGTCACTACATTTCTCTATCCAGAATCGAAATATACTACAAAACCCATCCATTGTTATATTGTTCATATGAAACATATTGCATATGCTCACCATGTGTAATAGCTACATGTTCCTTAGGGAGAAGTCAAATGGTCACACAGTGTTCCCCTCGGTTGGTAAGTGCCTATTACCAGCGAGTTAACCGGCTTGTGTAATTTAATTTGGGAATTTAGGAAACCTGTTGTAAGGATTACGTGGCTTAAAAGTTTCATATTTTATATTGGATGTCAGATACTCAGATCTACTTTTAAAACTTTTTTCTCGCATGAATTAAGTTAGAATATAGTCTGCAATCATCATAGGCGAGGACTGAAATGATTTGCTTTTACATAGTGAAATGGATGACATTACCATCTAAATATTTTTATGGAAGGGTTATTGCAGAAATTCATGTTGTGTATGCTTCCTTGGTGTGTAATATAAGCTACATATCTGACTCTCATTTTCTTCCTTTTCACTATGCAAGAATGTTGTGGTCTTTCCTTCAAGGGATGTGGCAATTGAGAATGCCCTTCAGTTATTCTCACCTCGCCTTGCAATTGTTGATGAACATCTAACTAGATACTTACCCAAGCAATGGTTAACATCATTGGCAATTCAGGTACTGTATGTTTATAATGCCATCGTCATTTTGTTTATTTTGGAAATGCTGTACCTGAGTTAAAATTTGATATATCTCAAAGACATGATTATTGTTTGTTACCCTGCTTGAATCCACTAAACAAACTCAAGAAGTCACAATTAAGATGTAATTGTTATTTGTTAAATCATTACTCCTTCCCAAAGTTAGTGTCTTGTATTCCTTTTTTTAGAAGAATTAAGGATTAAGGGTAAGTTGTTGTTGGACACTTTCCTTTGTACCCCATGTGCATGCGTTGTAACAAACTCAAGGGATCCTAACTAACTTATTATATGGATATTTTTGGTGATTCATGCATAACTAATTCCCTAAAAAATGAAAGATGACACTCATTTTGGGACGGATGGAGTACATTATAGTTTTTTTTGCAACTTTTATTCCTTAAAATCAAACCATGTCTGGTGTTTTTTTTTCTTCCTTTATATGTTCCATTACTTAACTCAAGTTTGTCTTTGCAAAATAACTGGACTTTTTCCGGGGTGGGCTGCATAAGTTGGTAAAATCTAATTGCGATATATTAACCTTTTCCAGGCATTCAAGATGAACATTTTATTTTAACAGGACCAGGTTTTGGATTTTTAGTCATAATGACTTGCATCTACTTTGCTATTGTCTCATTTCAATGATTGCTCCTGAACACATTAATATGCCACGGGAAAAGTAATTAAACAATTCCTCATCCATCGGCATTGTCTCACCAATTACTGTTTGGTTTAATAAGTTTGACATGACATGTGATGTGTATGTAATAACAGCCTATTGATCTTTGATGTAGAACAATGGAACTAATAATCCTTCAGAGGATGTAATTACAGTCATTGAAGCACCACGCCAATCAGATTTGATGATAGAGCTGATAAAGAAGTTGAAGCCACAGGTGGTGGTTACTGGGATAGCTCATTTTGAGGCTGTTACTAGTTCAGCTTTTCAGCATCTTTTAGATGTTACAAGAGAGATTGGAGCTAGGCTTTTCTTGGACATATCGGATCAGTTTGAGCTGTCCAGCCTCCCAAGTTCAAATGGGGTCCTGAAATATCTTGCAGGAAATCGTCTACCTTCACATGCAGCAATAATATGTGGCCTGGTAAAAAATCAGGTAAGCAACCAATTAACTCAGTCAAGTTAGCACAACCCATGAAACAACTGACACTCCTCCAGCAGAGTGTCAGTGTCCGACACGCAAATCGGACCTGACATGCGGCCGACACGTGTATGACATGTGAATAGGTTATTAAAAATTAAAATAAACAAATAAATCCGACACTTCCCTACATGTGGTGTCTTATGTTTCATTAGAAAAAATATTTAAAAAAAAAAAACATTTAGAAATTCTTTTTTATTTTAAACCTTAAATTAGATCGTCCATCGATTGTTATAGATTAGTTTTTTACTATTTATTTGTGGGACATAGTTTGTGTTGTTTGAGCTCATGAATATGAGCTGTAATGAATAATGACTTGGTTTGCTTAATTGATTTGAACTCATGCTAACGAGTTTACTTGTTTAAAATGGACTTGTTTACTTATAAGATGTTAGTTTTAGTTTGATATAATATCAAGTTTAATTTCAATAGAATTAAAAACCACAAATACATATAAAAAATATTGTCGTCATGTATAGTGTCCGCTGTAACTTAAGGTTCTGATCTGAATCGCACAGCGAATCGTGTTGTGTGTATCTTAAGGTTCTTATCTAAACTAGGGAGCTATAGAATTGATTTTTCTGTCTTCTTAGTTTTCCTTTTAGCTTGCTATACATAACACTATCTTATTATGGTAGCTGAACACTGCTTGCAGGTTTATTCAGATTTGGAAGTGGCCTTTGTCATCTCAGAAGAAGAGGCCATCTATAAGGCATTGTCTAAAACTGTGGAAGTACTAGAAGGCACTACAGCATTGATTAGTCAATATTACTACGGCTGTATTTTCCATGAGCTTCTAGCTTTTAAGATGGCTGACCGATATCCACCTGCTAAGGTTTGTCAGTAGTGTCTACAGTTTGAAGTATTAATCCTGGTCCCTTTTTCTATTGCGTGTACATTCCCATGATGATAGTATTTTTCTAAAATTATCATTAAAAGATCATCCATTCCTAATGAAATGGATGTAGCGGTGGATTATTTAAACTATATTTGACTTCTCAAGGAAAAAGAATGGGAAGTTTGTCGCCACTTGATATACAAGTTGAGTCCTCCACCTAATTGTTTAGCTTTTGGGTAGGAGTTAAGTTTAATATGGTATCACAGCTGCTTATGTTCGGGCCTGGTGACCTGTATGTCTTGCCAATCCCAGTATACCTCATTAAAGAATGTGAAGTCTATCGGCAATTGGTACACAAGTTGGGCCCTCATCCTAATAGCTTAAGTTTATATTTAATTTATTGATTTTACATTGTTATCTATATCACACGTCCTTGTAAATGACTGTCTTGTCCAAGAAAGCAACCCTGTGCATATCATAGGCTACAAAACTTTAAAAACATTCTCTATGGTTTCTTCTCTGTTATGGATTCATTCATTGAATGCCATACTGTTTGCACATGCCATTCATATTATTTACGGTATAGTTTGTCACATTTTTTGGGGAAAATGTTCCTTGTAATTCTCTACAAACCGGTCATTGCTTGAGGCAAATTGCTGATTATTTTCTTATGTGTTCTTCAGAGGGAATGTGGAAAGGCTGAAACAGTTGGGATGATCGGTTTTTCTAGTTCAGCCACTGAAGTGCTCAATAACGCCGAGTTATCAATTAGTGAGGTCGATCAGTGTCCCTTTATTCACATGGATGTAGATCAAAGCTTCTTGCCCACACCTTCTCCTGTCAAGGCTGCGATTTTTGAAAGTTTTGCGAGACAAAACATGTCTGAATCAGAAATTGATGTCACTCCGAGCATCAAACGATTCATCAAGAGCAGCTATGGTTTCCCAACAGATGGAAGCTCGGAGTTTATATACGCAGACTGCTCTCAAGCCCTTTTTAGCAAACTGGTTCTCTGCTGCAACCAAGAATGCGGGACCTTGTGCATCCCAGCTGGCTCAAACGGTAATTATGTCTCTGCTGCCAAATTTTTGAAAGCAAACATTGTCAACATTCCTACAGATCCCGAATCAGGTTATAAGCTGACGGAAAATGTTCTCGTAAGAGTATTGGAGAACGTGACTAAGCCATGGGTGTACATTTGCGGCCCAACGGTCAATCCCACTGGCTTGATTTACAGCAACAAAGAGATGACAGATATATTATCCACTTGTGCTAAGCTCGGGGCTAGAGTTGTGATCGACACTTCGTTCTCGGGATTAGAGTTTGACTCTAAGAGTTGGGGCGGATGGAATTTGGAAGCGAGCTTGTCGCAGCTATATTCCTCGTGCAATCCGTCTTTTTGCGTGTCCCTGCTTGGAGGTCTGTCTCTGAAGATGCTTACTGGGGCTCTCAAGTTCGGGTTCTTGGTTTTGAACCAGCCAGTTCTGATTAATGCATTCCATAGCTTTCCGGGATTGAGCAAGCCTCATAGCACTGTCAAGTATGCTATCAAGAAATTGCTGGATCTCAAAGAGCAAAAAGACGGAGACCTAGCGAATGCAATCGCCGAACAGATCGGCAATTTGGAGAGTAGATCAAAGCAACTAAAAGAGGTAAGCCTTGTGTTTATACTAAAAGGTCTTTGTCACACTTGTTTTTTGCTAATTTGTAATGTTTTATAGAGGGTGGGCCTTGGTGCAAAGGTAAGGTTGCTGACCTTAGGGTCACGAGTTCGTGCTCAAAAGTTTAATTAATTTGTAGTAAAATTACAATTATAACCCTACTTGTGTCATGTCGTGTGTGCGTGTTTTATGATCTCAACACGAACACGACACGGTTACAAATTTACTCAACCCAAACACACTTATTTCCTATCGTGTTCGTGTTAGGTGGGAGCCTCATGCACGAGGCCACCCTATTTTCATGTAATGTTTACGAGTTAGTTCTCAATCCCGAGTTTGAAATATGCACTCTAACTAGTAGCAAGTGAGTGTCCAACTGTCCATGTGTTCGGGTAGTTTTCTCTCCATTGCATCTCGGGTTCTCTTACATTTGCTATCTGCATAGTTTCACCCAATTTACTACCCCCTTTTCATGATATTTTCGGCAATAGACACTCGAGAGCTGTGGATGGGATGTGCTCGAATCCTCTGGTGGAATTTCCATGGTCGCGAAACCTTCCTCCTATTACAACAGGACAGTTATTCTCGGAAACACCCCCGAAAACGCTACTACTAAGGAAGTGAAGATCAATGACTCGAATATCAGGGCCGCGATTCTGAAAACTACGGGTTTATGCATCAACAGCAGCTCGTGGACGGGAATACCCGGGTACTGCCGCTTTACGATCGCCATGGAAGACACTGAATTTGACAAGGCTCTGAAATGCATAATGTTGTTTGAAAAAATTGTTTAGTAGCTGAATGGGTCTGTTCAGCTTGTTAATTACTTGCAATGGATTTGCTGTGTTGTGGTTAGTCTCACTTTCATATAGAATATGGATTTTAGGCACTGTGTTTTTTCATGAGTAATCTTCAGTTTATGTTGTGTTTTTCTTTTCACAGACAGTTTGATTATGGACATTCTCAATCCAGATTATATTGAAGTTTTTTCTTGCAGAAAATGGTAGATCTAATACAACATCCGTTTCAAAATAAATGTCGTTTCAGAGATTTTCACACGTACTACATTCGTTTCAAAATAAGTGTCGTTTTAGAGTCTAATTTTTGTTTCAAAAATAAGTGTCACTTTCT
>JAYMTK010003376.1:0-12368 GCA_036897405.1 Pelargonium myrrhifolium | reverse complement strand
TTTTTTGGTTTGAACCATGTGGTTCTATTTCAAAAAAAAAAATAATAAAAATCATGGGGTTTCAGAGCGGCGGTTGTGACACTTTTAAGGTATTTGACTACACCCAAGCTAATCATCGTAAAAGATTTGTTCACAGATTAAGAATTTCACCTATTTTCTTGAGTGTGTTGAGTAAGGATCGAGACATATACCTCTTCTCACTCACGCAACATGTGTTAACTAACTGCGCAAGTCTCATAGGTTATCCTAGTAGGTTTTAGTATACGTACAATATTAATTAGTAACACTATCCAAAAGTACTATGTTAGTTAAGAAAAATAATAAGAATAAGATAAGTTTTATTTAGTGTAAATTTACAAGACTGAATAAAATATTTGGCAGATTAAATGTCATTGGACCAAAAGTGACTAATTTTTAATTATATTTGATATCATATGACACATAGTTGATAGAATTTAAATATAACCATTAAATAGTTGGAACAAATTTTGTATATACGTGGACCCATTGTAACATCTAGAGGGAAAATAAAAACTAAATGAAGTACCATTTAAAAATAAAATAATGAGTAAACTTTATGGAAGCAAATAATTGGATTCAATGATAAAATTTGGATGCATATGTCACTCTAAATAATTGACAATAATAGGAGCAAAATCTTAATCTATAGCTCCCAAAAAAAATTCTCTAAGAAAGAAACTTTGAAAGTGATTTAAACTAATATTTTTTTCATTAGTTGGTGAATAAAAGTCATAAGGTAGAGCAAATTAAAAAAGAGATATCGCATGCTTTGATGGAAAATCCATCACCACCATTATCATATCTTGCTCTTCTTATAATTGTACTTTTTAGGCTGAATTTGAAAATTAGTATTTAACGCAAAGGTTAAAATGCATTTTTCATAAAGTCAAACTAATTTAAAACCTCACGCATACTATTGTGTTAAATAGTAGTATTCATTTAGTTTAAAATACATAATGTCTAGCTAAAGTATAAGAAATCTTTATTTGCATACTTACGGTAAAAGAAAAATTTATATGCTTGGGAGACAAACAATCGCTAATTAGGAGGCCGAGCCAACTTCTATATATATTCTTGACCCGGTCCAAGGGTCGAGACCACCTCCTGATCAGTGTCCAGCTCAAAAGTTACCGTCTTTCATCCTCAGAAGCGAGTCATTCTATATTGGCCTTCTTCTTTGGTCTAAATCATTAGATATTTAAAATGGACATACAATCAGCGTGAAATTAACACCTCTAAATCCATATCACACTTAATTCAATTTTCATTTGAGTCAAAAAGATTCACAAAAACTATAGAACTATTTCTACAAAATTTTAATGCAATTTTTGAAACTCAAACCTATGGCATCAATTTTAAAAACAATGTCAATATTTTGGTTTAAAAGTTTGATTTTGTTATAAGTGTGAAATACATACCATTTATATAAATAGTAGGAAAATTGTCATTGAATTTTCATGATTTGGCGCAATTAATCATGGCCATATGTCCATCTATAAATGGCATGCTTGGTTGACCATTTCTAGCCATTATGAGCATTGACCTTCATATAAAAACCTTGAAGGATCTCTTGCTACTCGATGCCAAATCCATTTTTGCCCTTTATTTTCTTAGGTGTAATTATAATGCGTGCAAAGCAAAAATAAATAAATAAAGGGCACACCCTCATGCAGAGGCGGGAAAAAGTAGGATAGAGTGAAGTTCGGTTTGAAAACACTCTAACTATAATCCGGCCCTATATGGTATTCGGGTAGGTCAGGTGAAAGTCAAATAACGAATTTTAAACATAAAATAACAGGTATATTCTAACCCGGCCTGATTTTTTAAAGTTACAAAAATTAAATCCAAACCTGATAATCGAATTGCGGGTACCCGCAATGGGTCAATCACAAATCAATATATATTAATATTACTACTATTATTCACTAATCATTTTCGAAAGAAAAAAAAAAGAGAACAATTGTGGTTAGTTTTGATCTAGCTACAAGCCTGTATTTGTTTGATTCTTATGTGTAGTTACATCAATTTTGATTCTCCACTGGTGCCTTCAATTTTCTTGAAACTGAAATTCTTTTCTTTTATTTTTCCAAAAGTAAAAAATTAATAAGTATATTTTGTTGTTTGAAAAAGAAAAAGAGAGAGAGAGAGGTGGTAGTGGCTATGATGCTATAATAGCTATGTCCAAATTGGCACAACCAAATCTTGATGGTTTGGTGTTATATGTAAATAAAGGGCAGAAAAGTAGTTAAAATTTGGTAAAATAATCAGATACGACAGAGAATAACATAACGAGATTTCGTCCACGCAATCAACGGTGTGACGGGTCATTTAGCTGCGACAGCTCATTGCTTGCCACGTGTCATCCAATCATTTACATTTCTGATTTTTCTCACTATTTTGTCCTTCTTTTATTGTTACATCAACTCAACCCCTCTGCACATCTATCTCTCCCTCTCTAGCTGTTTATTTCGCATTTACCATTTCACCCTTTCTCAACATAAATAAATACTACAAGAAAATAAAAATATAACTTTTTGAAAATAATTTTATTTGATTACTTAACATTTGTATATACACATAATTCCGCCTCTAAACTTTATTTATTCTGGAAATTGAACTCAAATAGATTATTGCTGTCCACATTCGTTAATTTTGTAGTTAAAACTGCTTATGCGGCAAAATATATTACTAGAAATGACATACTAAAATAGTAATCACTTACTTGACACACGTTTAATTAAAAAGTGACGTGTGTCACGAGATGATTGATAATATTTTTTATTTAAAATAATTTATAAATCACACGTGTATGTATAATGAAAAGTCTATTTCATGTAGTTATTTATTTAAAATATTTGTGGCACACATATCAAGAAGTGATCGGTTGATTCGAAATCTTCACTTCATCTATTTTGAAAAATGGTTGTCATGTCAACAATTATTTGAATTTTCAATATTATATTGTCGTGTTATTAGTTTTAATGATAAAGTTAGTGATATTAACATAATTGATCAATTAGAGTGTAAAATACGAAAGTTTATAAACTATTTTAGAACAAAAAAAGTCGAATGATCAATTCGAGTTCAAATGTAAAAATTAAAGAACCAAATAAAGTTTTATACTTTTACTTATTAGCTCTCTAAATAATGATTAATTTATAATGTGTTCGTTTTCTCTCAAACTTATTTGACATATTTTTAAGTACATAATGAAAAGAGCTCTTTGGAGAAAATCTTTTCCTTGTTGTGGGGTTGATATTGATCTTGACCTTGACCAACTTATGATGAAATATGGATATGCACTTTGGCTAAAAAGGCTAAAATCTATGGTTAAAGGCAATGCTTTCAACTCAATATCTTTGAACATTTTGACTTTAAATTATTCTCTGCATTAAAAAGTATATTCTTGCTTCTTAATATATTGGGATCTTTTGACTACATAGATATATAGGCTATTGGAGAAGAATAACGATATTCTACCAACATTTTACTTAGTTCCTATTTGTGATATAGAATAGAATAGAATAGAATAATTCAATTTCGTTATCTTAATTGAATTAGTACAACACATTTAAAGATCCAAAGGATTTCTAAGCCAAGTAAAATATAAGTAGAGTACAAAGAAGAAAAAGAAATTTTAAAATGTTGAAGATGATTTTATAAGTGGATTTGAAATAAAGTCCTATAGTTAACAATAATAAGAGAGTGTTTGGATTAGTTTATCAAAAAGTATTCATAAGCTCTATTTGTTAACTATTTGCTAAGAAAATATTGATAAACACTTAAATTGTTTGGTAAAAAGGCTGATAAGCAGTTAATACTTAATAATGCAAAAATTGATTTTTTTTTAACAAATTGCATGGAAATGTTTAAGAAATTATCAAAATTGAAAATCAAATTACAATGTTATGATTTCCAAGCAATTTGTTTGACCGGCTTATAACTTTTCAGGCAATTACAAAGTTATCAAAATCAAATTGAAAATCAAATTATTTTTTCATGTATTTTGTTTCATATACTGTTATGTTTCAAACTAATTACTTGTATTTATTCGCAAGCAAGCAAGTAAGCTATGCACATACTTAAAATATTTGTCTTAAATGTTCCAAAACTACTATTTAATTTGCTTGGTACCCAAACTACTATGTCATAAATGTTGTTATATACTCATTGATAGTATTATTTTGAAGTAGTTGTTTTTAAGCATATTATTAAGTAGTTAAAACTGGTTATAACAAATTTATTTTAAGAAGATAATTTGATAATGTATGCAAAACTAAGTTACTAAAAGGAGAGAAGTGAAGACATGTGTTGTTAAGCAGTTATAATGTTGACAGGGACAAATAACCGATGACCAAACACAAGGGTGAATTTGGAAAGAAAGAAAGAAGAAGATCACATGATTCACAAAATATAATTAAGTAATTTTTGGGGAGTTGTGAGATAAAGAGAAGCAGGTTTGTTTGTTTGTTTGTTTTTTGAGTACAAAGATAACAAACTCTGGAGCATCGCAGTATTTTAGAATCGCAGGCAAGGCACAATTCCGTACTTTTTATTTTATTTTTGTTTTGTTTTGAGCCCTCGTGAATCGAGGGTCTGTGTTTTCACTTTTTCAGTTTAAGCCCCCTCTTTTTATTATTTTACATTTCACCGCCATCTATCATCGCTGTTTTACCTTTTTCTCCTTTCCCCAGATTTCCTTTTAATTTTTTACCACTTTTATTTTATTTTTCTCTTTTTGTATTTTACTACTAACCAGTTAATTAATTAGGAAACTAAACACAAGGTACAATGTTTCATGCTTCATGTTTTGTTTTGTCCCTTTAAAACCATTCTTGTCTATTTATGTTTCTCCTCCAAAGGCCCTGTTTTCTGACCTACATTTTAACCAAGCTGTCTCCATTTCCTTTCTTTATTCTTTTTACCATAGAATTTCACATTCACATTTATTATTGTAACAACTACTATTAATAGAAACTAATTTAGGTTATACAATTTTTATCTAGACAAGTAACATTAATTATCACACTCACTTCCTTATAATTCACTCAAACTAATGCAACAAAATTGAAAATACAAGCAACCTCGAACTAATAAAATTTATTAGGGCGTCTCCTTGTGGGAGGTTTTAGATTCAACTCCTGAATCGGGCAGAGTAAAATTTGGGATTAAAAGATGAGAACTACTCTTGTGGTGTAACTCAACTGATAAAAAATTTTATTAAGACGTCTTAGATAAGTTGATGACCATATTTTAGATGCTCTTTTGGCTTAACATTGTAATACTATGTTGTTAATATTTATGATCATATTATAGTTGCCTAATAATCACTACAAAAATTCCGCCTTTAGAAAATAACAAAAATTCATCTCTCATATCAAAATTCAATTCTTATAAATCACTTAAGTCATCTCCTAAAAATTAGTAGTCCATAACTTGTTTTAGAAGACACCAAACTCAATCTATGTTTCATTTTCATGTATGCTAAAAAGTCTATAAACTATACATTTACTTATGAGGAGGTCATAATTAAACAGTATCTTGAAACCATTTTCTTGTAGGGACTATTTTAGGATATAAAAAGTGAACACTTATTATTATTTTTTTTATTCAAATCAAAATAAGCCACTTCCCAAACATTAACCTATTAGAAAAATATCATGAATTTTCAGTCACACCAATGAATAGTAAGTTTCTTTATCAAGTAGAGTAGAGATAAGGGTAGGAGTGTTGGATACCTAACTTGAATAATTTCGCGGCAAAAAGTCGATTGTTAGTTACCGGCTAATGTTGAAGACAACTCCATCATTAATTATTAGTATATAATATACATAAAATTATTAAGTGTTAAGTATATAATACGTATAAAATAGTGAGAAAGTTAGATATATATGCACTTCCATTTGTCACATCATCAAAATTTAAATACATAGACATCCTATTCATTACATACAAAAACTAAAAATACAAGCAAATGAAAATAATTATTCTTTTGGTTTTTGCATTTTGTACCAAAGCTATTCTTTGGTATTTTGAGTCGGAAATGAAACGGAAAATACTAATTTTAAATTTTACGTGTAAAATGTGCTAATTGATTCAACCTACCAAAGACGGAGACGATAAAAACATTGAGGTGTCAATCATTCCTAGAAAGATATTTTTTTATAAATATACCCTATATTTTCAAAAATATTTCATACTTTTTTGATAAAAAAATATTTTAACTCCACAAGAATATTTTTTTATTACTTCAATAATTTTTCAATTCTTATAGTTTGCTCCCACACAAATAAATTTCTAGATATGTCCCTACAATTTCTTTCAAGGTAAATCTGATCCAACTCGAAAATGTGGTGGATCCATTATATACTCTACCCAAACCCGCAAATATGTGAGTCGGGTTTAACGCAGATTTGGGTCGGGATTGCCTACTATATTTCAAAATAAGTAATTAATGCAATCATTCTAAACGTTATGAAAGAACAATCACTTGAAGAGTATTTATTTTGATATTTCCTATCTTGTTTTAAAGAATATGATTTTTCACAGGAAGATGATACAAAGCTTGGTAGCATGGAAATGGAATGTTGCAGAGAAAAGAGAGAGCAGGTAAATTAATAAAGTGGTCACTAAAGGCTGTCAAGTTGGAGCAATCCATATCAGTATCATTACTACTCAACCTGTACATATGAGCATTTAATTAAACCAATAACATTACTCATCATTTATGGTAACAAACTAGCAAATCCTAGCAGAGAAATTAATGGGTTGGTGACAAAAATAGCCTAAAATCAGCATTAGTGATAAATAATATGTGAATCTTAGATGCAGGAAATGGAAATTTACCAGACAAAAGGATCAAATATATGTATATCAAGTAGTAGAGCTATCTAGCTGGTAGGGTTGAACAAGAACAAAAACAAGAAGATAAAGAAGCATAGGGTTGTTGTTGTTGAGAAGTGAATATAACAATAAATTCAGGATTTCCTGATTGTAGCAAACATATTTGCTTCTCTCATCATCAATAGGTAGGGGTTTCAGCTAATTAGCCAAATATGCATGCATTATATGGCAGAAGAGAGAGGAGAGGACAAGGACAGTTGCTATGGCAATAGCCAATTTATGCATGAAAAAAGCACATGATCCCATTTCACAACATGTCCTGTTTGCTCTGCACAATTGAGGACACAGAAACACAAATACAATACATCTCTCCTTCTTCCTCTGAAAAAACCTTACCCTACCCATGAGGACATGTACTCTTATCATCATCTTCTTCTTCTATGTTTTCTCTTCCTTTTCCCTATCACCAATTTCGTATCTTCACATGATGGCCCATGTGACGATACGTCCCCATCTACGCCATTAATCACTGCTTCCTCATCGTCCAATCCCAACCCTTCTCTAATCAATGCTAATACCTACTACTTTTATTAATTAACACACACTACCCACAGCAACTGCCATATATACACTAATAAGCTGTAATGTACTATATACTATAAGAGACAAGAGGTTTGTCTCATTTGGTTGTGTATGGCATAAATGTTACTATTACCAAATCCTCTGCCTGCCCCTCTCTCATCATGAGCTGTAAATGTAAAATCACAGAAATGCAGCTTTCGAGATGGACACATAACAAACAAACATGTACATATATGTATATGTGACAAAGAGAAGAAGCCAAGAGATATCAGATATGTAATGTGGGCTACAGAGGATGAAGAAAGGGCTAAGTTTGGGATGGAACCCTAATCCCGGGGCAGTTGCTTGGCAAGCAAGCAAAAGCAAGCAGCTCCGACCAAGCACCGACAGTGAAAATAACCCTTATGCATGCTTAATAAGTTACTTTGTATGTAGCTAAGCTAAGTTGAGAGGAAAAGACAAATAATGGGACCAAGTTAGCCCCTGAAAAATTGGACAGTGTCGTGAAGAGGAGAGGGAGAGCCCACCATGCTGGCAACGGGTAAGACCAGCTTTGGGGGAACCCCACATTATGGTTGAAGAGAGAGAGTGTAATTATAAAGGGAAGAGGCCAAATGGGTAATCAAACAGTGGACACACAAAAACAGGAGTCACAGTCAGTTTATGATAGTGAACAAAAATGGGTCTGTGAAGAAGGTGTTGGGTGTTATTAGAACCAACAATAAGGATAGGGACAGGTCCAATAGCACTTGGGTCCGTCACGCACCACACCATTGCTT
This sequence comes from Pelargonium myrrhifolium, assembly GCA_036897405.1. Taxonomy (NCBI): domain Eukaryota; kingdom Viridiplantae; phylum Streptophyta; class Magnoliopsida; order Geraniales; family Geraniaceae; genus Pelargonium; species Pelargonium myrrhifolium. The sequence goes on along the minus strand of JAYMTK010003376.1, from coordinate 4,143 downwards.
TGTCGGACCCCTCTCCGCTCCTCCTCTAATGCTAATCCGTGTTTCCTATTCTTGACACGGCCAAGTGGGTGTGCCATGCTATGCCATGGACAGCCCATCTGTTACGCGGATGCATATCACATGTCTTTGACAAGCCCATTTTTGTTTCACTTCTGCATACACTTACCACCTACTGCTTTTCCTCTCATTTAAGACTCTCAATTCCCTTTTCCCATTCCTCTCGGAACTTCAAACATTTATTATCGTCCAACTATTTAAACAGAGTACAAAACCCTCCATTATTAATGCAATCCCATCCAATTATGCACAAGAATAAATACGGAGGAGCACAACCTTTATTTCTGGATTGAAGTTTATCACGTTTGTCCATCTCCATCCCCCCCAGTCCCCACACTTCCCACCTAAACTAAACTAAAGAAGCCGCCACCACCACCACCCAAGGCCCACAATGTCTCCGCACCTATCCATTCCTAGCAATAGTTAACCAAGGACGTGGCTTAAGCTAACAAACTCATCCTAGTACCTTTCTAATACCGTACGTAAGAGAGACGTGGAGAGGCAGGATCAGTGAACTCCCCACATCCTATTATGGGTCTGGTCTGGTACGGAACACTCACCTATGACCATCTATTGAGTTTTGGCCTTCACATTAGGGTCACTACTTTCTCTGTCCTCAGGCACACACACACCCCTATTGGGCCTTCAGATTCAACATACTATAATATACACAGGCTGGTTCTTGCACTTAAAACTTCCCCAAAATGCATAGAATACATTAGAACAATTCATGAATTCTTCAATGTTCATTATGAAGATCAACAAAACTTCCTATTTACTGAGACTTCAGAATCATGGCAGGCCCATATTAATTTGATATCACAGCAAAGTTAGATTTGCATTAGTGATGAAGTATCCAATGCATTTGTAAAATAAATAAAAACATTAATATTTTCACTAGGGTAATAGAACTGAATAATAAACTTTGGACAGATTATCATTTAGGAACACAACAAAATCCATTAAGCAGCAGCACATGTCAAAAAGCTGTAATTGAAAAGCAATCAATCCCAGAATACCAATATGGCAGTCGCACCCTCACAGTAAAACCTTCCATGAAGAAGAAAAAACCAAACAAAAACCTAACTAATACTCTCTATGGTTCTCAATATTAAACCCCTATTACTCCTTGCTCACATCCTGACACCCTATGTCAAGAAAGTTTTTCAATGATGACAGTGCATAACCAAGTAAAAGGGAGAAGTAAATAGCCAAACATCAAAGGAACCTCCCATTCAGGTTTGAGCACTCTAATCAAAGGCATCATCGTCATCATCGGGAAGAGGTTGATTGGCTGCTTGAGCAAGCTCAGCTTCATGCCTGATTAAGGGTGAACCAAAAAAAAAAAAAAAAAAAATAAGGGAACATCAGTTTCCTTCTTTTTCAGGGACATTGATCACATATGAACATGAGAAAAATAGTTCTCAGACTACGAGATGAACTTCCGGATACGGCGGCCTTGAATAAATAAAAAAATGTATATGTGTGGGATAAATAAAAAAAACTATGCATCTTTTTGGGTAAAAATGTGCAACGCCAGAGAAAACCTATGTGAATTGCCAACTAAATAACAAACATATTTCACATAATATACAATGCCTGGATATTGAGTTCAGTCAATATCCAAGCATGAAAAAAATAAATAACAGGCAATAGGGCAGAGTGCTTACTGTTGCTGGGCAGCCAAGTCAATGTGCACTTCTGGGGGAGCAAGAGCAGGAGACTCCACAAAGTGAAGGTTAGGATCCCTGTAATCATCAAACAAAACATGAACCTTGACTGTCATACAAGGCAATTGCATGCTTTAACAATCACTGACAATAGAGGTAACTTATTCCATTACCCTGCAAGCTTCCTGGCAAGGTACAAGAAAGGTTTTTCAAAATTGTAGTTGCTCTTGGCAGATATTTCATAATACTGCAGATTCTTCTTCCTGTGGAAGGTCACCTGCTTGGCCTTCACTTGCCTGTTTTTCACATCAACCTTGTTCCCACAAAGAACAATGGGAATATTCTCACACACCCTGCAGTGGAACGTACTGCAGTTAGAAATAAAGAATCGACAAAGAGAACTTGACATTTGAATATCACAAGTTGATGCTATAGCCTATGGTCTATGGAGCACCTGCAGAGATCACGGTGCCAAGTAGGAACATTCTTGTATGTCAAACGAGCTGTAACATCAAACATGATGATTGCGCACTGCCCGTGGATGCTGTAAGGTATAACCCAGACCCAAATAAGAACTTCATGTAAGCAATGAAAATACAGTAAAAATGGCAAGGAAGAGAGGAAGGGAATTGTTCAGTTAATATACAGGCTAGAAAGTCAGTCAGCTTCATACAATGTCCTGAAAACGACATCACACTGACAAAAGGCAAAAACACTCGGTGACTTTAATCACGCCTTCATGCTAAATCATCTTGTTTTTAAAATTTTGTTACCCTATTAAGTGTAAAACACAACTGATTGACTTGCTGGAAAATTAACTTGATGATTATGCAGGCTTGTGCTTAAACAAGATACCTAGAGTAGTGAATAAGTATTGACATAGCTTATCATGAAAAGTAGACTAGCAATAATAAGAATAAGGTTTGATGCATAAAAAAATATGGAAGAGAATAAAATTCACATACTAGTAACCATCTCTAAGACCACCAAATTTTTCTTGGCCAGCAGTATCCCAGCAATAAAATCGGATCTTCCCACAGTTGGTGAAGAAATCCAATGGATGAACCTCCACACCAATGGTTGCTGTTACAAAATTAAGTGCACAAATATTAATTCCATAATAGAAACATAAAAGTGGCACTAGCGGAGCCACCTAAAGGTGAAGCAACATCTAAAAGCAATTACGCTCATATTTCTTCTCGAACTCCCCTGTGAGATGTCTCTTCACAAAGGTAGTTTTGCCTGCACCACATAAAAATGACTTGTAAATTACCAAAATTCTTGGTTTAAAAAGATATAACAGCAAAACAGCCAAGGATAGCTCCTTAACTAGCCTTATGCAAAACTCTGTTTATTATGCATTTACTATGAAAAAGAATTGAATATAAAAATAAAATTGATTAACACGGGCAACTCAATTTTGCAACACCAAAAGTTTTAGAGCTTAGTTTTAATATTCTAAGCATACAATTCTAATTTCCATACCAAAACTACTGCAGAGTTCTGAAGAAATAGAAATAAGAAAACACTTTTCTAGAAAGAATGTTCTGTTAATTATCAAATCGTGCAAATGTGCAATGAACGAACTAATAAACTAAAGTAGTGGTAGTGGCAATGAACTGACATATTTATGAACTAAAAAAAGCAAGTCAAATCATCAACCAGCGCACATAAATAGACAGGAAGCTAAGAAGAAAAAAGAATTACCAGTGCCTCCGTCACCGACGATGACGAGCTTGAAGCTAGGATAATCAACAGTCTGCTGATTGGGTAAAGCCTGCAAAATATAACAATCATAATGATACGTTGAGAAGCGTACAGCGAAATGGACTCCAAAACATGAAGAGCGAGATCGTAGGAGAAACCCAAAACAGAAAGAGCTTACCATTGAAATGGTTGCGGCTGTTACTTCGCAGAGGAGCGGCGATGAGGTTGGGTTGGGGGTTTAGGAGGAAAGGGAAGGGCTTTAATAAAGTTGGGGTTCAAAACAACCTTGAGTTGACGCAACTTTCTTGTCCATCCGATTTGTTTACTTTCTTTGTTATATTATAGACATTGCTTCTTCACCGTCGGATATAATTTCAAGTTTCAACAGCTAACCATATTTTCCTATCATTTTTTATTTTTTTTATACTAAAATATAGGGGTAAATACAATAAGCACTCCTGAAGTTTGAGGTAAAAACAGTTAGCACCCTTAAACTTTGGTCTGGAACAATAAGCACCCCTAAAGTATCAAAAGATCTTTCCGTCAGTTAAATCTAACGTTAACAGTAAAATGACCAAAATGCCCCCAAAAATAATATTGTATTAAAAAAAAGAAGATAAGATAAGATCAGTGATGATCTGATCTTATCATTCTCAACTCTCCTCCAACCCTCTCCAACTCAAATCCCTCTCAACCTTGTCGGCCTCGC
>JAYMTK010003375.1:0-12368 GCA_036897405.1 Pelargonium myrrhifolium | reverse complement strand
TGGGTGCCGGAGAGGGGAGAGGCGAGAAGGAGAGAGCAAAGAAGCTCTCCGGCGGCAAGAGCCGCCGGAGAGGAAGTTGAGAAGATGAGAGGCGGCTAGGGTTGTCTGGTGTGGAGCGCGAGAGAGAAAAATTGGGTCGTGCAAAAACATGGCAACTTTCACTATAGCACAACTGACAAGGACGTTGGGAACAACCCTCCAATTCACAATAGACCACTGGTGTGAGTCTGGTAAATGGCGTAAACTTGCAGCGATTACAAATTTCTCGTTCTTCTTACACTGTCATCTAAGCAAAATGAGGAGTTTGGTGCGTGGTTTTTTGTGAAGTAGCTCAATATTGGCAACTGCAAATCCTTTTAATTTGGGGTTGGGAACTTGGCCTGGTGGTGGAGGCAACTTGGTATCATATCAAGTTTTTCCATTAAATGCTGGCTGAAAATGACATTTTGATCGAATGAGGTCAATTATGGGCTGATCCAGAATATCAACTTAGTGGAGAAAATTTTATTTATAAATAAAATAAATTATTAATTAATTCACAATTGTGTGTGCATGCGTGCCAGTATACAATCACCAACTGTTATGTCTTGACACTTTTACTTTCAAGATGTATAAATCAAAACAATTAAAAATCAAAACAATTATAGATCAATGGGGGAGATGAGCTCTCCTTCAAGCTTTTGTAGTCTCTTGGTGTCTGGAGACTTCTTTGATGACCTTAAGGCGTTCTTTGGTTTGTCTATATAACGTCTATACAAAAAAATTTATAGACATTTTTTAACCGAGAAGTTGTTTGGCACAAAAAAAAAAAAAACACCATCAATGTCAATAGACAATGGTTTTATATAGACGTTTTGACACTGTATCTCACAGAAGCTTGATACCTCATGTGAGATATTGTTCACGTCTATGTGAAATTGATACCTACAGTACTACTCCCCATATCTTCTCCATAGTTCTCTGTTATTCAAACCACCATCATCAAACCTTCCCCAACATCATAAAAGCTCAACAACCTTCATTAAACTCACCCACCATAATCAATTTTTTTAGAAGAGATTGAAGCTGGAATATAAGAAATCAGTGAGAGAGGAATAGAAGAAATCACAACAATTCTGTAACAGACAACTTGGAAGAGAAGAACAGAACATTGTGCAGAGAAATTCAGTCTCATAATCTGCATCTTCATTATTTATGTGTGGACGGTCTACCAATGTGTGTTGGTTGGTATACCTCTCGTTTGTTAACTCTCTGTATTTTGTCTGGACGGTATACCTTGCAAATATGAGCAGTATACCGTAAGCGGGGACATACCTCTTATACAAGAGGGTCGACCGTCCATGTGTAACTCATGACTTTGTGTGTAGTTTGACCTCTTATACAAATAACATGTACTAATGTCTACTTTTCAACTTGGACAACTTACTCTAAACCAAATTCCATTCCGAATAACTAGGTTTTGATTTGATTAAAATTTGGTAAAGTTACGAATTCTATCTCTCATATACCTTTATATTTTACAATATATTAATTATGTTTCTTTTTAAAATTCCATAAGGGCATTTAGGTCATTTCACACTAACACCATCCTTTTAGACAATTTAACCAAACAATATATTAACCTCTATACACAATTACCTCTATAAACATTCAACCTCTATAGACGGGAAATAGACTTACCAAACAAGGCCTTAATATCCTCAATGACAATTTTGCCAAAATCTCATAACAATTCAATAATTCAATTAAAGTGAGAGTTAAACAAATTGTACTACAAAATTCCTTAAGATTTCAAACTAATTAAAACAACAAAATTGTCTCAAAATTGTAAAAATAAAGACAAAATCACACTTCAAATTGAAGGTAGAGTGGAGACCGGCTTTCCAAATCAGTCGCCGGAGATGTCCTTCTTCATGCCTCGTGAATCGAGGGTAGAGCAAGTTCTAAAACTATATTTTGTGATGGTTAAATATGATTATAAATAATAAAAAGTGGGCAAATATGTAAGATATTTTTGTCTCTCTTTTCTTTTTGCCCGTAAACGGTACCATATGCCTTGTTCGCATAAAGCAACAGAGATAGTTAGGGAGGAGCTCCAAGCCTAAAAAAAATCTTCAAAAAATATTTAACAACTAGTTTGTCCATGTGGAAATTGTATATATCCTATGTGGCAAGCAACGTCAATTACCGAACAAGCCCCAAATAGTACTCCCAAACGGCTCGTTATAAAAAAATATACACGTCTAACATTTGACTTTTGGCTTAAAATGCTATTCTTATTTCTTAGAGTTCTTTTAACAAAGTGACTGCTTTAACTTATGCAGCATTATTTCTGTTGACTAATAATATATAGAATTAAAATCGGGAACCGTACAAAATGTGGCTAAAAATAGAGAATAAGAATCAATTATCTTGTTGTCGTTGCCCATCAATAATCCCACTACAAGTGGAGAGAACAAATTCTTATTCTGGTTTTTAGTGGGCTAGAAATTCTGCTGCATTACTTACAATCTCCATAGATGAGTGATTTGGAGAATAAATACAGAAAGCTTTGCGAGAAAGTAAAACAACCCATGACCATATCTATCTGGTTAAAACAATTCAAAGATAAACTCCATAACTACATGACCATATCTTGTGCATTTTTATATTATACCTTTACCCAGCAATTGAACTGCCCCTTTCTTTTTCTTTTTCCTTGAGTTTTAAGCATATTTTCTGTTTTCTGTCTTTCTTTGTTATATGAGCATATCTTGTGCATTTTCAAGTCTTGTTCGTCTGAACCGCGTTGACTCATCTTCGTGTTTTGGCAATTTAACAATTATTTAGAGTGGGAGAGTTTTTTAGACCTGTAGTTGGTTCGATCGATAGGGTATAAATTTTCAAGACTCACAGAAACTTGCAACTCAAGTCACCTTGTTAGTAATCGAAATATTCCTACATAATCTGCCATCAAAAAACAAAATCTGCAAGAAAATCTTCAATATACATGTGATTGAAATAACCTTCATATAGTCTGCGGAAGAAAGATGAGGGAGCATCTGATTGAAATCTCAAAACTTGGCCAAAATCAAGGGTACATCGATGTACCAACGTTTATTAACTATTTATACTGAAAATGAACACGTGGGAAAGAACCTAACCGAGTTTAGATTTACAGGAAATAATCTGTGTTGTTCACCACTGCAATAAATACAGGAATTCAATTCTGAAAGCATATTGACACACTCTACTGATAAAAACAACAAGAAACTAGAATGCTTTCTCCAGAACCTGCTGCTAAATCCAACTAAACAACTCATGTTCTCCACTGCAGTTCAATTTGGATCCGTCCATTCTTTGAGTCGATGAGGTGGTACTTCTCATTCGTACGTTTGTTGTTAACAACATCAGCTAGGCTTATATCAACATAACCAAGATGTTCCTGATTTAAGAACATATACCAAAAGAAAATGATTAGGAAAAACTATCTAAACTTTCAGAACTCATGCTAGAGCAGCGTTAATCAAGTCACTCAACAGCTGAAAAGATGGGAAAACACAGAATCATGAGTTTGCTGTGTGCCAGCCAAAGACCTAAAATGAGTCATTTAAGTTTAATTTGTGCTAAATACACTGAAACATGCTTGGGTTCTAATTCGCAAAAGGTCAGCATAAACTCATCATTTCAGCACCATACGAACAAGACAGTTCTAAAAGGTGCACACAATTTCAAGGTAGATGAAATGGATACCTTTGGATGTAGCAAGCCCATTCTCGAAGAGCTACTAATTACTTCCACATGAAGCCTATCATTGGTGGGTGGTTCATCCAGTATGAACTTAAATTCCTCTTCCCATCTTGGATCTCGGTTTTTCTTTATACGCTGCATCAATAACAACAAGACCATTAACAAAGAAAAAACAATAACCAGTACCATGTCACATACAGAAAAACTCAAATTCAAGTCTCAAGCATCTTAAAATTGGAGAAGAATTACAAGATTTTTGGCAGCAACTTATGACACAGAAGGAGATCTATGCACACACAAACGTATAAATTCCCTGCACATGTTCTAAGATACTAGCAACTTATAAGATGTTCATGTTTTCACAAGATATGCATTTCATTATAAACAGAATCCCATAATATACAGATTTTATGTTGACCAAATGCAGTGACGAACTACTCCAGAGTTTACTTATATACTAGAAAAGTGTTCAATCACAGCGCCTGTATTTATTTCATAGAAAAAACAATTCACTGCCACCAACTTCTTGATTAAGATTGGGATGCTTTTCTGAACAATTGAATTTAGAAAAGATACATTCCTTTTGGAGCAATGCTCTGGCTAGCTCCCATAATCAACATGGTAACTTGATAGGAAAAGTCAAGACAGCCAAGAGAGAGAGAATTTACCTTGGTTTTTCTGTCCTCCCCCTTTAAAAGTAGACGTACTAATGGGTTTGTGTGGTTTTTTCCTTCTAAATCTTGAGCTTCATGAACAATAACTACCAGCAAACCACCACCTGCAGGTGTTCCTTCAGGAGCTTTTTCTACAGCATTTGGATCTTCAAACTCATCAGGTATGTCATCACCCTTGTATGGTTTGTATATGACTTCCAAAACAATCTGTCCACGTGACTTCTCATTTTGAACATCGTTTGGGTCCATGCTTTTGAGTAGATCAAGTGTGAAAAGCTTAGACTCATCAGGTGTAAGCTTATTCAGTTCAATGGAGTTTATACCCATCTTATCATGTTTGCCAACCTAGGTAAGTGAAACAAAAAAAAACGAGAAGAAAAAAACATAAGAAAATACACCTTTGGCTAGAGAAAAGACTTGAGCACCACTCAGTCACTGATCATTTAAACTAGAGAACGACTAAGCAGTTCCCCCTTACAGCTACCATCCATACTAAAAAATTAATAAACTAAATGTTCTGAACGGAGTTAACAATGTGATGCTACTATCCTGAGCAGAGGCAAAACTCATGTAATGCTGTCTCCTTCATGTTCAAAGTTCAAAAAGAGTTTATACAAATCTAATGTAAGTGACCTCATGCAATTATAAATTCAAATAAATTGAAAAATACCTGCTCCCAATCATAGACCATGATCTCTAGTACTTGAGTTTCTGGGTCTCTAACAGTCAGAGTAAATTCCTCATTCCATTCAGGGTTCAAGTTTTTGTGTTTCACAGTCGTTTTCTTTGAAGGAAGCTTGTCCTCACTGAGCTTTAGCTTCACATAAGGATCTGAAGCCCCCAAAAGATCTTTCTTTTTAAGTTTCGTTGCCCTTATAACCTTTACATTGAGAACTCCAACTGGCCTCTTCATGGCTCTACCAATTTGAAAAAAATGGTTAGTCCTATCATGAAACGTGATGTTGTTACTTCAAAGAAGAGATAATACTGCACACTTAGACACTTACTTTGCAGGGTCCATTATAGGAACTTCTAGGGCCTTGGGCCATAAATACATATTTGCAACTTGATCTTTGATAAGCTCCTGAAGAAAAGGAATCAAAATAGAATTTAAAATTGAAACTGAAGTACAGAAGAATATGGCAAATTTTGGGGGAGACTCAGATGTCATGCATTTATTCGCACTTTCACTTTTCTCCTTCTTTCCCGTAGGTATTTTACAAATAAAAATCAAATTGCAGAATGGAAAGTTGAGTAACTGGAAATAATTAATGCATCAAAAAGAATGATTGAATGTTGCATAAGACCTTGATGGCTTAATCCCTGGCGGTGTACAAAAAGAAAAAGTAGAAGTATTACCTGGACGAACCTATACAAGCCTGGAATGGACATAGCGTCTGCACCGAGCAACTTTAGCCCAAAGTCAACATGTGGCTGAAAAACCAGAAAAAGAGAGAGAGAGAGAGAGAGATCAATTCCTTGATAGACGTCTTAACCATGCAATGGAACAGGAGTTTTTGTTATAACTGATGGATCTAGGCCATTCAACAACTGTGCTATGTTTAGAAAAAATTCATTATTTGAAATATAAAATTGTTCATCTACTAATAAGAACAGACTCTTGGAAATATGTCTACTATAAAATGAATAGCGAAAAGCAGCAAACAGATTTCTGCACAGTACCATTAAAGATAGTACAACTAGAATCCCCAGTTTGAAGATTATTGTGTGTATGTAATTAATCCCAAGGTTATAATCACACGTACCTTCTCCATTAGAGAGACATAAATTTTGGCGAAACAAGGAAAAGTGGGAACCAAGGGTTTCAAGGTGATACGCGGAGAAGCAAAGACTTGTAAGTCTACCACCTGAAATGCCCCAAGAGAATAAATATTAGAAATTACCATCCACCTTACTCAACAATTATACATTTCTGAAAAGTTTGAATGCATTAAACTTTAACTCCACAGAGCATTTTTTCCATATCACATCTTCTTAGTTTTTCCATTAAACAAAGACTCCCTTGAAGTTTGACAAATGATACTGTAAATGAAGATTAATAGTAAACAGCCATATCAGATGATACTTTTATCACTGCTCTCGCCTATTATACTTTGGTACATTAGAATTTCTTTGTTGGCTTTTATGCTTATGTGTCCAAAATTCTCAGAAAACACGCCAGACAGCATTTTACCAAATGAAAAGAGGCCTTGACTCAAAATATAGTTATACAAGAGGCAAGAGACTCCCTACAAGAGAAGAAAGTCAATTTCATGTGCAATCAGGACAATGAAAATAATCACCATAACTGGAAATAATTGCTTCCTAATCCTTCTCAGACGGATACTTTGTGATTTTTCTCACCACTGTTATTATTAGCACATCACATTTTTTACAGCTTCAGGTATACGAACCTAATTCTTTTCCATAACATAACCTTGTGTATACATACATTAACAAAGATAGATAACAGTTGAAAGTAAATTAAAGTCAAACATCCATTTACTAGCTCAGGAAAAAAGAGAGAAGAAAAGTCTACAGTAACATTTGAACAGATTTTTTACCAAAATAATGAAGAGGATATAATTTAATCAAGCCAAACTTCAAGGAGGAACGAGAAATCAAGATAGTAAAATAAGTTATCCGGTGTTTCCCCTTGTTTTCTTTTTCCATCATCAGGCATACCTGGACTGTGGCTTTTAACCCAAATGCTTTAGCTGCAACAAGGATGTTGGGATTCCCAGCCCACTTCATTGCTAGTTCCATAATCAACTCCTTCTCGTCAGTGACATAAACTTTCATTCCTAGCAGATATCAAAATCAAGAATGAGATATGTACATGTGTGTGTGCGCACACAGAAAATGTCAATGGGAAATAAGAGGCAATTAAGACTATTGTGGTCTTTGATGGTACTCTATGTACAATAGAAAGCAAGCTCATTTCTGCTTGGGATACAACAGAAACAATAAACCTCTATGTAATTAATAGTAAAAAATAAAGTTCTCTAAGTTGAGTTATTTGAAGTGAGAGCAAACCAAATTATAATTGCTAAGAATGCAACTAAGGATCTTGGGAAAGTGATTTCAGGGAAAATATATATCAATTACATAATTCTTAGAAAAGCACCACAAACATATCTTAGCTCAGCTGCATACGAAAATGCAAATTCGTCACAGGTTTGCTTGTGTGTGAGTGTGTGTGTGAGAGAGAGAGAGAGAGAGAGAGAGAGAGAGAGCTCAACCTTGAAAAGTTGGTGGCAAGGTACCCAAGGAGAGTGCTTCAAAATCAACAGAGTCAATTTTGTATGTTGGAATCTGCTCAGCAATAATGGGCTTTACTATTTCCCTCACAGTCTTGCAAATTGCCTGAATAAATTGAACAATCAAAACTCAATACAAAGCAAATGGCTTCATTCACGAGAACAGACAGAGACCAGAAGCAAAGATTCAAACATTATGCAAGTACACATACCTTATCAAGATAAGGCCACATATTTTCAACGAGTTTGTTAATCCAGTCAACCTTCAACAAAAACAAAGCCATTAGAAGGTAGTTTGTCATTATAATCAGCACTTTGTATTTCCAAACACATACTTCTGTGCTAAAATGACCCCAAACAGTAACATACACGATCATAGTCTGGATTTTTCACCCAGATGGGTATCTCTGGAAGCAAACGTTGCAATGTTTCAGAGTCTTGCTCAACCAGAGGACGAACCTTAGGATCCTAGGTAAGTCAACAATAGCAACAAGTGAGTATGCTACCAAGTGATCAATTAATAACTCCCGCAAGATATATCACTAATCAAAACCCAGCATGCAGTCCTCTATAAAATACATACTGTGTAAAAAGAAAAGAAGAAACTCACATGCCTAATAAATTATAGAGGAAACAAATATGCCAATGGATAGATGAATACATAGTAATAACGCATCATATTAAATTATGGTATTGCATGAAATTTAGCGGAATCTGAAAATAAATATTTTCAAAAGAAATCAAACAATACATAGTAACATAAACTGCAACAAAATTTGTAAACTCAGAACCAGCAAATTAAAGATGTCTATGGGAATGTAAACACAATTAGATTTCTCTAAATGAATCTGACGTATACCAATCACTTGCAATGTTGGTTGTAAGATATATAAATCACAATTCACAGACCAAACAATTCAAAGGCATAAGAAACCAAAATGAGAATCCAAAATGTAATAAGAAACAGAATTGAAAGAGCACAGAGAGGGAAAGGAAAAGAAACTGACCTCCACATGAGTTGGTTGGAAGTATATAAAGAGGTAATACCCGATCACGATCCCAATTGAGGTTCCAAATCCAAAACCAAAGAAACCCAATATAGAACTCAGAATACCCATCTCAAATCTCCTCCCAGAATACCAAAAAAAAAAAAACTCAGACCCAAAATGAAAACAATAGGAAAGAATGAAACTTTCACCAACCCATCAACAAAGAAGCAAAAAGCAAACAAACCCAGAAAAGAAAATTACCAAAACAATAATAATATCAAAATATCCTTATGATCCCATAAATATGAACGAGACCATCAATCACATTGTGGAGTGCGTAAGAACCCAAATGCCCCGGATAAGATTTGTTGCTATTCCGATCAGAGAGAAAGAGAGAGAGGGAGAGAGCAATAATGGAGCATTTATTCCTGTGGTCAATCTTAACGTTCAACCAACGACCCGTCCGATCCATTCACACAACACAACAGCAACGCCATGAGAGCGAAACAAACCATTAAGCGTAGAGAGCAAATTGAAGGAGCGCGTGAAATTTGGAGAGTGTCGGTAATGTATCACCTGTTTGTGATTCGTCAATTAGTCTGGAAAATATCATCGATGAAACCAACAGACAATTGGAGAAAGTGAGGGACCAGAAACCATGTTGTTAATCGCAATGTTTCATTACCAATTACTCTGCTGTTCGAAATTGGAATTAATTTATTGAAATTGAAACCAATATACTGTATCCTATTAAAATGGAGCGGATATGATTGGTTGGGTCTTTGTATTTCAACTTTTTGGGCCGCACTCAGGCCCTCTCAGGTCCCAACCCATCTCAACCTTTTTTTATGTAATCTTTCCTTAATCATATCAAGAGAGCGTCAACTTTTGAATATTTTTTCATTTCACCTTCTTCATATGGTTAATTAACTGCGTCATGCGCAAAAGTAGCTTGTACTAAACAAAACAAAACAAAAAAAATAGACGTTGTCACTAGTAGTTTGTAAGTAATTATTAGAATTGAGATTGTATTTTCGTTATATATTTCGTAAAAAAGAAAAGATTGATCATATAATAATAATGAAGTCTTAATGGATTCTAGAAGACATTGAAGGTTTTGCACAAATTTAGGATTCCGAAACAGGGAGGCGCAGCGCTGGATAATATTGGTGGCGACTGGATTGTCGTTCGGTTGATTAGGGATGAGACCAGTGATGAGGATGAACGTCGGTGCTGGTTAAGGCGAAAGCGGAGTGCGACTCGCCAATTTTGGGAGGTGGCGACACTAGATCTGGATTGTTGATCGGTGCACAATGGATGAGAATATATGTGCTGAGGGCGGACATTGGTGCTGGCTCGAACGGAGGTGGAGAGCAGCTCGTCGGACCTGATATGTGTATGACCACGCTGCTTTCGTGTCTTGAGTTTTCGAATATGGTATATATTTGGCTAGTAGCAAGGCGATGGCAGAGACAAGATTGACAATTTCCCTTAAAGAAGGATTGTGGTGTGGGGAAGATGGCGGAGGACCTAAAAGGTAATGAGGCACAAGAAAAAGAGGTGGAGGATGAGGTAGTGGACGACGCGGCGCTGCCAAAAAATGGTGGGGAGACCGTTAAGGAGGGGCTGGACGGGTTTTCGGCCTGGCGAGGACTTGGTGGGACGGCAAGATGGTGCGGGATATGATTTTTATGTTCGTTTCAGTAATAATTTTAGTTTATAGGTGGTTATGGTTTTTTTTTTTTTTCAGACTTTAGTACTTTGGTTTGTCATTTGGATTGTTATGTTTGTTTGCTTTGTTTTTTGCTATAACGGGTTGAATGCAACTCGGGGCTCGATTTTTTATGTTCTTTTTTTAATCATGTTCCCGTATTAGGGCTGAGGGGTGATATTAGGAGAAAAAATTGTCTCACGCCTATGAGGCTACGGTTCGGGAGTGGAGACTCCTAGCTGTTCCTGGCTCAGGTTATGAGGGTAGATCTTGTATAAGATTATTACCTTTGTAACGTTGAACAACGCTCGTCATCGGTTAATACAAATATCTTTGGTTCAAAAAAAGATTGATCATATAATAATGATATGTTTGTTTTCCAAAAATGAGAAGGATAATTATAAGTTTAACATGAATAAAAATTGTATTAAGCTAATCAATTCAATAACTAATGACAGATCATTAAAATTTTGAATATGACGGGATTCTCCGCCCCACAAAATTCATTGAAACAAATATAAGAATTTTTTTAATCAAGTTCATCTTAAAAATGTATATTTTTTGTGGGTTATATTAGTCTAATTCGTATTTAAATTATGTAGAATTACAATGAGTTGAAACTTAAATAAGATGGAATGAGTTGTTTGAAAATTATGTTGTTGTTTTTTTTTTGTTTTTTTTTAAGAAATGTATCGTTTATTAACTGAGATCACCTCCAATAAGTGGAGTTCAAGGTTTTGTTTGTTTGATGCAATCAAGCCTCGTTTGCATATATTCTCTAAACATTATAGGGTCATTGCATTATAGATATATACACATTAGAATATTAATGTACAAAGTTGTATCTTTTGTAAATAATTATATGTCTATCCACGTGCTCCTTTTCACTCCACTTGCTAAGTCTACCCTATTTTTGTTCCTATCCAATAATTTAGCCTCCGTCTTGCCACTTCTCTCTTCTATAAATATAGATGTATATGTATCATATAGACACATACAGAAGAAGTAAAATTTCCACACATTCTCTCTACTTACATTGCTCTTGCTTTATATTGCTCTTATACTTGTTAGTGTTATTTAATTCTCAACAGTATCCATCTTTTTAAATTGTCTATCACACCATGTCTCCCCAAATTTATACTTTAATTCAATCATTGTAACTTCTAGCTTAGCCTATTCCATTGCCAAATATGAAATATCAAATCAATATATAGACTACTTGGATTTTGTAAAGTTGTTCCTTACCTTTACCCATAAACATTATTCAGCGGTTGTTTTTAGTTTTTACCTGCAATAGGGATCAAAAATATTGGTGGCGCCCTGGGCCCATGATGAAATGTCTCACATGTTATATCGTGTTTGTATTGACTTCTATACATACATGCATGATGAATTAGTCATTTGTGACATGTCTATCACACTTATTTAATTAAGAGTACAGTAATAAATTATTATTAATAATGTGCCAAAAATATTTGTTTGTATCGTGTTAAATGTGTTGGATAGAGTTGTGTCAAACATAGTGATTTTATTGTGCTAGTTAAATGTATTAGATCGTGTTCATGTTGGTGTTATCAAACAACTCATTTAGTTATTGAGTTAAAAATATCGTATTCGTGTTTTGTGTTCGTAAACGTGTCGTGTTCATGTTGAGTAATGTAGTACACAAATAACAACACGCATGCACAAATTATTATTCATAACAGGGACATTAATCTTTATAATTGAGAAGGAAAAAATGTACTTAGATAAATTAGTATTAATATATTTTTTTAAGGAATGCAACCAAAAAATAATAATAATAAATTAAGTTTATTATACAAATCAGAAAAAGGTTTAATGTATATCAGTTGCACCAACGAGGTGATGACACCTCATTTAAAATCATGGATCCGGACGGGTCGCTCCGCTCCCACAAATTCACTTGGGTGGGTATAAGTGATTTTAAATGAGGTGTCATCACATCATTGGTCTTGTTAAGTTGCAACTGATATAAATTTATATC
>JAYMTK010003374.1:0-12369 GCA_036897405.1 Pelargonium myrrhifolium | reverse complement strand
GCCCAAAGGCCCAAAACCGTAGTATAAGCCTTTAACCACGCCAGCTAATACTACGGTTGGGCCAACCGTGGCCTATTCATTGGGCCACGGTTTTGGGCCTTTACAGTTTATAACTTTAGTCTAAAGTTTTATTTTTTGTAGTGACAAGATTAACTCAATTAAAAATTTAAACTGATGGTTGTAGTCCTCTTTATATTTTTAATATCATATTCCAACAGTTACTCCGGGCTCGCTTAAATACTTGATTCTACCTTCTTGGGAGCACCGTTTGGAGATGCCGAACGAGGTATGGAGTTCTCGGGAGCCTTTCGAGCCCGGAGTTGAGCTTCTACCGCTTTAGGTATATAGTGTCCTGAAACACGTGAACGGACACTTATAGCAGCGCTTCTTGTCACAATAATATTGATCGATCACTATAGGAACGTCAACGTTAGGGACTCGTATATTGGCAAATGTTACGTTCCTTACAAGTCCACTGCCAGTGCCACCCAGCCATGTCTTGATCCTTGCTCCCCATATTGTTCTAAAATAAGCTATATATATGCTCCAGCTCCACACAGACAACGGATACGCATGCAACTCTTGGGTTGTTCCCTAGCCTTCCATTAGTTTCTATCTATTATAAATCAAAAATGCAACAGGGGATGTAGCTCAAACGGTAGAGCGCTCGCTTTGCATGCGAGAGGTACAGGGTTCGATCCCCTGCATCTCCACTCTTAATCATTGACATTCTTGACATATTTTTCAAAAGTTTATCCCAAGATGGTTCCTTCTTTCTATACAAACAAAAGAGAGACACATTTTAGCTACAACTTATATGGACTCTACAAGCAGGCAGTTTTGATCACACACACAAAACACTTCTAGACTTTAGGAGACGGTCCATCTCCTATGACGAAATCGGTCTCCTATAAGGCTACAAAGCCGTCTCCTAAAAATTCGTCCCCTAGGTCTCCTCCTATAAGGCATCAATAGGCCTTCATCGCAATGTATTGCCTCCACCAGAATCTATGTGTTAGAGATGAAATTTTGCTTCTACCTATAATCATCCTTAAACCCATTTTTCTTGTAGTCTTATTTACTTCATAATTAACCTTTTCACAATAAGACAATGCACTATGTTTTGGGACAGGGGGCTGGGGATGAAGTAGTCATAGACACTAGACAGTTGATCATTTAGTTTAGATCCATGAAAGAGAATAAATTGAGAGGTAAATTGGTGAGGATTAAGTTACCATTGATCTATCGACTATATACATATACATCACAAGATGGTCTGAATGTAGGATCTCGTCGAGGATCGGAGGTCGATCTGTAGATCCTAAGGTCGTGAGAAAATGAACTAACAATAATTTAATGGTGAATTGAGAACATTCAGAGAAAGAGCTGTCCAGAGTGCTTTCCACTTAGTTTCGGATTCACAAACTTGACTAATTTATGATTTTTCTGCATTATATAGTTAACTACTGCCTGTAACTTATGATCAATTCCTACTACTCTTCCAAGTTTTATATGTTCTTAATTCAATTAATTTAAAGCACCAATCAAATGTTACCCGATATTTTGATAAAAAAAAAAATGTTACCTGATATTAATCAAATAATCGTTTAAGTTCAAGGCATAAACTAATAGGTTGAGTTGTGTTTCACGGATTAGCCCGCGAGTTTATGAAGTCCCCGACGGAACTATAAAGTTTCCGGCGAGACATTTGATTTTCTAGTGAAATTAGGTTGAAGAAGAAGGATATGTTAAGGGCATTTTTGGAATTTCAAAAAGAAAATGGTCATGTGCCGGCACATGACCTAATAGTGACATTTTATGTCTAATATAACTGACGGAATGAACTTTTGATAGTTTACAATAGTCTAAAGTCGCATACCATAGTTCAAGGGGGCAATTGTGTGACTTGATAGTTGAGGGTGCCTCATGTAATTTCCCCCTGATTAGTAGTATTCATGAAAAATTCTTGATCTGAACAATCGCACCTTCCTACCAATTTACATACCTTGTTGACTTGCAAGTTGCAAGTACAAACTAAAAATAATTAATCAAAATCAACATATACATAGTTTGAATATTCAGCACGATCAATGCAAAAAAGACCGATGTCATGGATCGGTAACAAAAAACTAAAAGTAATGGGAACACAGCGAAGTTTTCCAAAGTGGGCGGAGGGGATATGATATTCTTAGAAGTTTCCTTCTTTGTTGATCAGTGATATTCACATCATGTCCCAATTAACTGTTTTTGTTTTCAACTTATTCACTGTTCTGTTCAGAAAAGAAAATGAAGAACAAGCACGATCTAATTCTCTTCGTTGTTGTAACCGCAACAGTAGTAGCAGTGCTGCAAGAATCAGCAGAAGGAGATGCAAGAGCACAAGTGATCAACATAACATGTGGGACACAAAGAGGGCATATATAACACCACACTATTTGTTCCAAATTTTGTATCCTGAATGGAAAACATCAGTTCCCAGATACAAAGCTCTGGTTTTGGAGTAGCAGTCACAGGCTCGGGACCTGATGCCAACTATGGCCTAGCTCAGTGTTACGGAGATCTCCCTCCTCAGGACTGTGTGTTCTGCTACGCTGTGGCGCGCACAGTTCTCCCCCAGTGTTTCCCTTACAACGGTGGCCGCATTTTCTTGGAAGGTTGCTTCATGAGGTACGAGAATTACAGCTTCTTCGATGAATACGCTGGATCTCAAGACCATGCTGTTTGTGGGAACACAAGCCGGAAAGGTTCATCAGGTACTCGGACACTGATTTCCTTAACCAGGAACCAACAAATACAACTTCCGTAGACTCCTCAAGAGCTACAGAAGCTGCTCTGATGTGCCCCAACAGAACAGCAGAGGTGTCTTGGGATCGGAGCTTCATCACAAACTTCATGGCGGCAATGGAGGCGGTGTCGCAGCTGGTCACCTCTCAGAAGTATGGAGCTGTTGTGAACACGACTGGGATTTCTCAACTGTACGCATATGGGGAGTGTATGAATGATCTTTCTCAATCCGATTGCGACCTCTGTTTCGCGGAAAGCAAGGCCCGGATCGGATCGTGCCTCCCTTCCCCGCAAGCTAGGATTTTTCTTGATGGGTGTTATCTGAGGTACGACGATTACAATTTCTTCTCTGAGAATTTGAGTTCCGAAGATCAAACCATATGTGGGTCCTCCTATTTCAATGGTGAAAATAGCACGATTTTTGGAGACAATGTCGCTGAATTGGTGAGGAATTTGAGCATAGAGGCACCCAGGAATGGAGGGTTCTTCATGGGGTCTGTGAATCGGGGGAATGTTTTGGTTTATGGGTTGGCTCAGTGCTGGGAAATGGTGAATCAGAGTGGTTGTGAGTTGTGCTTGGCCAATGCGGTTTCGAGTATTGGTTCGTGTCCTCCAAAGGAAGAAGGGAGGGTGTTGAATGTCGGGTGTTACATGAGGTATTCAACACGGAAGTTCTATAATAGCAATATCGAGAGAGATGCACCTGGGAAAAATGCAGGTGAGTTGTTCGATTAAATGTCTCAATGAGTTTCCAACTTATGGTTCCATACACAATAAATAGTTAGGCTAGTTCAAGCTCTGTTTCTGCTATAAACTTCATTTTAAATTGAATTGGAGCTCTGTCAAATTTAAATTTCTTGAACCCAATTGGATATATGTTAAATGGTTTTATGAAAATTGAGGGTTTAAGTTGTAGTTTAGTATATTATAGATGATGGTTATATTAAGACAATATGCAATGAACGATAAAAGAGGTTTTGGTGTCTCTTAATACGTAATGGCATACATATATATATCTGAAGAAGAAAAACGAAAGATTTGTTCGTTCATGTTTCTGTTCCTTCATTGTGTGCCGAGTCTTCTTAGTTATTCATCTCAAATTTTGAGTTCTTGGTTTATGTTGATTATATTTGTTTTGTAATACAAAGATGGTAGCTAAAATGGAATGAGATGAAACTCATGGAATACTGTTTTGACTTCATAACACAGTTAATGCCTTTTTTGTTGTTCTACAATTGGAACAATGGCTTCTTTTTTTCCTTTTCTTTTTATGTTTTAAAACATTGCTAAATCTTAACATTTTTTTTTTTTTTTTTGAAAGTTACGGCATTTCATTAAACACAAAGTGGTATTACAAATTTCTCGACCAGATCTGACATAGAACCAATTACCGTAGTAATTTGGTTCGCAGAATCTGAATGTTCAAAAGAACGACCAGCCATAACACCAATGGTTGCACTATTGACTATAAAGACGGAACAAGTAGACCCGCTCTTGCTCTCTACATCGTTAGACATGCCACAGAGTCTCAAGCAATACAACTCAGTGAAAATGAAAAACAGAAACCTTCAACAATGAAGGACAAACTCCAAAAATGGAGTACAAACTAAAGAGCAAAACTCAAAAAAAGAGTACAAACTACAAAAAAGCAGAGCCGCTAAACCCAACCGAGGCAAAACGTGACCACGACCACACGGACAGAGGCGTGCCAAGGCTCACGGTGGCGAAAAGACGGCCAAGCAGCGCGGAAGCTGAAAAAGACCGGGGGGCGGCGGGAGCTTGCAGATCTGGCCGCAGACGGCGACACAACCCGAGGAAAACGGCAAAATCGTAGCCCAAAATCGTCGCACAAGGCACGGTGGCTGAGCAAGACCGTGCAACGCGGGGGCGGAAAAAGAACCAGGGGCGGTGGGGGCTGCAGATCTGACCGAGACGGCTGCACTACCCAACAAAACGACCGAAATCTCCACCCAAAACCGGCGGGACAAAAGAGAGGTATCTACACCTGATATGTGATACTGAAATTTATTACATTGTACTATGGTGTTGAAAACTAAAGGTATCTTTATCTAACAATATTCACAGAGAGGAAGCAGCTAAGTCCTTTGTTATCCTCCGTGGATAAGTCTAATCTCAAATTTTCATACGAAACTCTTCAAAGGGCTACCAATTACTTCCACATTTCCCATAAGCTAGGACAAGGAGGATCTGGCTCAGTTTATAAAGTAATTTTTGTTTCATCTTCTATTTCTCCTTACTGACAAACAAATCTTTCACTTATGAATTAATTGGGAAAATCTCGTCACATGAAATAGGGAATTTTACCTGATGGGACGGTGGTTGCTGTAAAGAAGCTTTTCTTCAATACAGGACCATGGGTTGATCATTTCTTCAATGAAGTCAATTTAATCAGTTGCATCAATCACAAAAATCTTGTGAAGCTTTTGGGTTGCAGCATCAATGGCCCTGAAAGCCTTCTTGTTTACGAGTTCATGCCAAATCAAAGCCTCAGTGATCACCTCTTTGGTTGATATCTCATCTTTGAACTTATTTTTAACAGAATAATGCAAAAGATTTTTGTTGATATTTTGCTTATAAGTCAATTAATTTGCTTCAGTTAAAGGGGATGCTCAACCTCTAAGTCAGGAACTCAGATATAGTATCATATTAGGCATAGCTGAAGGCTTGGCCTATCTTCACGAGGAATCAAACTTGAGAATCATACATAGAGACATAAAATTGAGCAATGTCCTTCTCGAAGATGACTTCACAGCAAAGATTGCTGATTTTGGACTGGCAAGATTGTTTCCAGAAGACGAGACTCATATCAGCACTGGTGTTGTTGGGACAGTGTAAGTTCAAGAACTTCTTTGATCATCTATATAGCTGACAAGACATTCTTTATAGTTTCAATAGCTAACTTCACCTTCATATGGGAAATAAATTCATGTTTAGGATGTAAAACACTAAAACTAATCAAAAGATGAACGCATAAGTTTTTTTGTCTACGTATTTCCTCTTTCTGCATGTTTCGGGGAATAATTAACCAAACTTTCACCTGCAGAGGCTACTTGGCACCAGAGTATGTTGTTCGTGGGAAATTGACTGAGAAAGCAGACGTTTACGGTTTTGGAGTTCTTGTGATTGAAGTTATCACTGGGAGGAGGAATAATTCCTTCATTCAGGGGTCATTTTCTATCCTACAAATGGTAAATCATTTTCTTATCCATGTATTGTTATAAACTTATAAATTCTAAACTTCTTTTCTTGTTCTTTTTTGAAAGGTTTGGAGCCTTTATGGAAAGAGTAAACTAACTGAAGCAGTTGATCCAGCTCTTAAAAGCAATATTCAAGAAGAGGAGGTTTATCGGATACTTCAAATAGGGTTACTCTTTGTACAAGCCTCAGCAGAACTGCGACCATCCATGTCCACAGTTGTCAAAATGCTTGCAATGAATCAGGAAATCCCTCAGCCTACAGAACCACCATTTCTAACTTCAAGTAGTGCAGAAACAGTGCATAATTCCCTCCTAAAACCTACCATTTCCAATCCGAGTCTTGCTCACAAATCACAATCATTTGGCAACAAAATGACAGAAAGTTGGATAGGGCCAAGATGAGCAATCTTCTGGATTAAGCCTACATGAATACTTTCCTTTCTATCGTTCGCTTGCTTCTTGATTTGGCAGTGACGGATGAGGCCTTCTTTATTCAGGTAAGGTTAAAATCAAAGCTGAGTTGTTGGCTCATTGATGCATAAGGATCATTTTCCAAGTGAAGAAGCTACTATATGTTATGATCAGTGGCGGAGCCAGGCATAGGACATCATAGGCCATGGCCTATGCCAGCGTTAAATATAGTGTTTCGTTCAGAGATAAACATAATCAACGGTTTGGCTCAATGGTAAAGTGGCTACTTAATTTGGCCTAGGCCAAGTTTCGAAGCCCATGAAGAAATTTTTAATTGCCTTTTTATGTTTGCTCTCTCCTCCTGCCTTTTTATTGGGCTCAAAGCTGTTTGTCTTTTTTTGGGCTTGAAGTTGTTTTTTCTGTTTTTGGGCCAAATTAAACAAAACTCTCAAAATATAGGAATATATCACTAATTTAAGCCTAAAATACCTACTAGTTGAGTATTACTAACTATACAATTTTTGTTTATTTAGTTTTAGCATAATTGTATTTCTTTATATTCAAATTGAGATAAAAAGATTATTTTTATTGATTCGTGCAATTTGTGGTAACTATTATTGTTATTAGTACAATATATATATTTTTGGGCTTATGTGTGTCTACTAATACATAGAATATTCAATTTTAACTTTGAGTTTGATTCGGTAGTGGTCAAATGTGGATTGATCCCTTCTTTCGTTACCCAATTCCAAACATAGGGGCAAGGAATTCAAAAATATTTATTGAATGTACCTGAATGATATGTGGTACGATGTAAACATAGTCTCAAAGTACACAAAAATTTGACCTAAAAATTGCTATTATCAAATATAACAAAAAAAATTAATTAGACTTGAATCAATGAGTCAAAATTTTGCCCACCCTTCGATCATTTGCTGGCTCCGCCACTGGTTATGATCTTAACAGCTGCAACTTTGATTGTACAAGGAAATGTCTATTTTTGATCTTTGCAAAAAAAAAAAAAAAAAAATGGTAATAGAACAAGCCATCTTGTAATCTCCTACTTGCTAAATGTCTGTTTTTGTTACTTCTTGCTAATGGCTGTAGCATTTGGATTGGTTATAATTTAATTTGTACTAGAAGAAACCAAAGAAAGTGATGTGCTCAAGTCAAAATTAATTAATGAAACGATACATATTAGATTGAGATTATTAGAACAAAACAAATCTTGTTGCAGCTAAGATGGCTGATTTTATAAAATGTTGGTATACCAGGTTTAGCTATCAGCCACCTACTGACAGAAAGAGACCCCATAAATAAGTAGAATATTTGAAAAATGGAGAACATGTTGCTCAGAACAATCAAATATGTAGACTCATGGAAGTCATTTTTAATATCTGTGGTAGCTGCAAAACTTTAAGAATATTGCTCTATACAATAAAATATTTGCAATTAGGGTTTGGATTTATCTATCAAGCACAGAACATTAGTTATGAATTTTGATTGAGATGGTGTTTTTGGTAGTATTATTTTTGCAGCTTATTCTGATTAGTAAATGACTATGGTGTTGATGGTTTGGCCAATTGGTTTTGGAGTCTGAAATATGATCAAGTCAACTCAACAGTCATTGTTTTTTCGCTGTGACTTTTGAGCATAAAAATATTATAATTAACTGTTGTTTCTTATAAGGATTAGTAAAGCCTTTGATTTTCTTTCAGGTTAACCTTTCCAGTTGAGAAGTCATTTTCATTTCAAGTGGTAGATATTGAAGGAAAAAAAAGTTTCTAATCTTATATTACCATTTATTCACAAAGTTGTGATATTCTTAATTATGACTGATGATATATGTCCAAATTTTGTTAGTATAAAATGATATTCTCAACTGCTTGTGGGATATTATACAAAGGGAAAGAAATCCAAAATATATAATTTCTTTATGGCAATTTAATAAGATTCACAAGGAGACCAAGCTTGAATCAGTCTCAAATCTCAATAGAAGCAAAAACAGAGAGAGCATGAATCAAATCAGCACTGGTTGATTAAACAAATCAAATATGAAATAATTTCCTATTGTGGTTACACTCAAAACAAAAGGACAACCAAATTGCAGTTCAATTGTTATGGAAAAATCAAAAGAAATGTTAGGTCCAACAGCTCTTCAGGCATAAAAAAAATGCACTGCACAATGTTTCTTTTTCTTGATAGAAACTTCAATTAGCATTTCATATGTCATAGCTACTTGAGATTGAGATTATGGTTTCTTGAAAGAGAGCTTGAATTCTGAACCAGTGGTTTACAATGAAGAGATTGAGATTAGTAGCACTTCTTTTCCTTGTTCTTGTGTCTGCAATATTGCAAGAAACAGCTGAGGGAGATTCAAGAGCACAAGTGATCAACATAACTTGTGGGACACAAAAAGAGCATAACACCACACTATTTGTTCCAAATTTTGTATCCACAATGGAAAACATCAGTTCCCAAATACAGACTCTTGGTTTTGGAGTAGCAGTCTCTGGCTCAGGACCTGACACTAACTATGGCCTGGCTCAGTGTTATGGAGATCTCCCTCCTCAGGACTGTGTGTTATGCTACGCTGAGGCGCGAACAGTTCTCCCCCAATGCTTCCCTTACAACAGTGGCCGCGTTTACTTAGATGGTTGCTTCATGAGGTCTGAGAATTACAGCTTCTTTGGTGATTTTTCAGGACCCCCAGATCATGCTGTGTGTGGGAACACTACCAGAAAGAACAATACATTTCTAGAACCAGCTAGGCAGGCTGTGTTGCGCGCGGTTTCTATGGCTCTAACCAACAAAGGCTATGCCAGGACTCGCGTGGCAGTGCCAGGGACAGTGAATGAGTCTGCTTATGTGCTAGCGGATTGCTGGAAGACTGTGAACGAGAGCTCGTGCAAGGCGTGCTTGGAGAGGGCTTCTGCATTCGTATTAGGATGCTTGCCTTGGTCAGAAGGGCGGGCACTGAACACGGGTTGCTTCATGAGGTACTCGGATATTGATTTCCTGAACAAGGAACCGAGAAAAAAGAGTCGTAAAGGTACAAGATTGAAACTAGTTCAAGAATCATGAGTTTTACCTCATAATTGATGTGGACTTCTGTTTTTCATAGGTATCATTGTAGTGATTGTAGCTTCAGTTGTTAGCTCCTTCATTGTTTTGGTGGTTGGAGTAGTTGTTGGAGTCTTTGTATTGAAGCACAAGATCATAGAAAGGAAAAGAAGAGGTAATTAATATGCATCTATATACACTTTATGAATATGTAAAGCAGCCTAGACATCATGTTTTCTAAGTGATTCACACTACTTATCAGGCTCGAATGATACGAAGAAATTGGAGAAGACCCTAAATGACAGTAGCTTGAACTTCAAGTACTCAACACTGGAGAAGGCTACAGGATCATTCGACGATGCCAACAAGTTGGGGCAAGGAGGATTTGGATCAGTTTATAAGGTACTTTGTGCCCTTTTCTTGCTTCTCTCATATGTTGTGTATTCAACATAACAGTAAGGTTGTTGTCTTGTGACCCTGAGACTCTCGAGTCAGGAAAATAGTCTCTTTTGTCTCGTGCACTGAGCCTTATTGAAATTCAGGGAGTTTTGGCTGATGGAAGGGAAATTGCAGTCAAGAGGCTTTACTTCAACAACAGGCATAGAGCAGCAGATTTCTTCAATGAAGTCAACATAATCAGCAGTGTGGAACACAAGAATCTGGTTAGACTATTAGGATGCAGCTGCTCAGGACCCGAAAGCCTTCTAGTCTACGAGTTCTTGCCTAACAAGAGCCTCGATCATTTCATCTTCGGTATGTAAAACTTCACAGCTAGTTTCAGTAACTATACCTCAAACTTGAGCCTATCAGTGAAAGTTTTTCAATTTGCTAAACTCATGTGCAGATTCAAATAGAGGCAAAACACTGAATTGGGGAAAGAGATACGAGATCGTGATGGGAACAGCAGAAGGCTTGGTCTACCTTCACGAGAACTCGAATAACAGGATCATTCACAGAGACATAAAGGCTAGTAACATCCTGTTGGATAGGAAGCTTGGTGCAAAAATTGCTGATTTTGGCTTGGCTAGGTCCTTTGAAGACGACAAGAGTCACATCAGCACCGCCATAGCAGGAACCTTGTAAGTGAATCCATCAGTTTTAAACAAATCCCAAGGGGACAACATGAATATATGATTTATAATGATTCAAACTTTTTGCGAGTCCTCAGAGGATACATGGCTCCAGAGTACTTAGCTCATGGCCAGTTGACAGAAAAGGCAGATGTCTACAGTTTTGGTGTGCTTGTGTTAGAGATTGTGACAGGAATGCAGAACAATAAGAGTAAAAACTCAGAATCATCTGATACCAGCCTAGTTACCATGGTAAGTTTCAGAACCGATTTCATTTTCTTCGTAATTATCATTTTGAATCATCATAGTTGTAAATGTTTTGGCATTGAAACAGGCATGGAAGCATTTCCAATTAGGAACTGCTGATGAACTATTCGACTCGAACATTATGTTACATGATTACTACCATGACAGCAGCATCAAGAATGAGATTCTGAGAGTGATGCACATAGGACTTTTGTGCACTCAAGAAACTCCCTCGCTTCGACCATCAATGTCCAAAGCACTGCAGTTGCTGAGAAACAAGGATGAGCACCTCCCCGCGCCCACCAACCCGCCTTTCATAGATGAGGGGACCATGGAACTTAACGACGCGTCAGAGGGAGCTTCTAAACATGTCAATGCTGCTAATTTTGAATCAGTTGCCAATGTTTCATATAGTTCCTTCTACCCTAGATGAGCTCAAGGAGATAGGCATCCAAAGATTTGTAGATATTTAATGAGGAAAGCCAACTCATGTCAACTCTGGCAAGCTTTTCATTAAGCTACAGAGAAGGGGCAGAGAAAACTTTTTTGTAAAAAAAAAAAAAAAAAAAAAATTGCTACTTCTGTAAATCTGATTAATTTCCTGTTTTCTGTTCTTTACATTTAATTCTGCTTTCATAAATACAATGAGAAGATTCATAAAATTATTCAATTCATTGCAAAAACAAGTCCCTCACATTGACCTAGTGAGGGCAATCCTATGTGCAAGAATCAAACAGCATTACAGTGATGAACATATTTAGGAATTGCAGAAATTATTCTGGGAAGGCACAGTCGAATGGGTACATAACCACCAACTTAGGAATGTGTTTGATCTTGTAACTCTCAACACCTTGTAATCGTCGTGCTAGGTCATGGGACAACCCAATGTTCAATTGTTCAAGTGTAGAAATGTACTGCAAGCCTTCAGGAATAAACATCAGATTCATACAGTTAAACAAACTGAGATACTTCAAGCTTGGAAAAGCTCCATTTTCAATCTCAGTCCATTCAACAAGACAATGAGATGCAATTCTGAGACATTCTAGTTTTGCAAACCCGCCCGCCTCACAAAATTCCTTACCAATACGCTTTGCCTTGTAGGCATTCTCTAGACCCAGATGCTTCAAGTTGGGAAGATACTGAAGCACCAGAGCCGGGTTCTCGTATAGGAATGTGTGAGATAAATGTAGTCTGCTCAGGCTCTCCATGGAGGCAATCCAATTGGGCATTTCAACAAGGCCACCATACAAGTACAATTCTTGAAGGAGAGGTGGAGGTGAAAATGGCTCCAATGAAGGAAACAATGTAGCATCTATATCGTCATCAACGAAGGTTTGTTCTGCTTCAAGAGACAAAGAAACAAGATTAACCATCTGTTGGGTTTGGGTCCTTTTTAATGGCCCAATTGGGAGCCCAAGCCCATCCACTATTGAGACAATTATTGGTGTTTTATGGTCTCTTATTGCTGCTGAATCAGATCAGAGAACACAGAGAGATTACAGACAGAAAATAGAGAAGAGAGAGGTGCTGCTGGAGAGGTTTTCAGCACAGCACAGTCACGGTTTTTCGCCCATCCA
>JAYMTK010003373.1:0-12370 GCA_036897405.1 Pelargonium myrrhifolium | reverse complement strand
AATAATCAACACACCCAAAAACCCTAATTTCATGAATCAAAACAAAAACCCAAAAATCAACATACCCAAATTTCAAATTTCAAGACAAAAACCCAAAAATCAACATACCCAAATTTCAATTTTCAAGACAAAAACCCAAAAAATCAAAACAAAAACCCAAAAATGAAACATTCTCCGTTTTTTTCACTCATATTATTCAACTGTTTACATAACCAATGGGCTAAAATTAGCCCATATTCAGCTACACAAAAAACGGCCCAAAATCAGATTTAGGCCCAAAATCTATAGACCCGATATGAGAAATAAAACCAGTAATCGGAGCTATATATACATACACGGAACACTACGAGTCTCGTTTCCCAAATAGAATCACAGTCTCGGAAATCATTGCATATTTTCTCTGTTGCTCTTCGTCTCCGATATCGAAACCCTAACCTCAAAATCCAGATATGGCCGGAGTTGGACCTCTGACACAGGACTGGGAGCCGGTGGTGATCCGGAAGAAAGCCCCCAACGCCGCCGCCAAGAAGGACGAGAAGGCCGTCAACGCCGCCCGCCGCGCCGGTGCTGAGATCGAGACCGTCAAAAAATGTCTGTTCCTTGTTTTCTTTTCCAAAAGTTGTTGTCGGAAAATGTTGGAATTTTAGTTGTGTGTGTACGATACGCTTGAAATCGCAGTTCTGTTGCTGATCGGCTCGAAATTATATGATGACCTTTGTGTAAACCCTAGTTCTAAAGAGAGTTATTTGTTTGTTTCTTTTGTAGCTACTGCTGGGACAAATAAAGCTGCCTCTAGCAGCACTACTCTGAATACGAGGAAACTCGATGAAGAAACAGAGAATCTTGCTCGTGAGTGCCACTAATTTGAGACTAGTTTCTGAGTTTGATTGGTTTGTTTTGACATATCATAACATTATTGAACTGTGTTGTTTTGTTCGTGATTGAGCTAGTGCATGCATATTGGAAATCACCTCTGATTTTGGAAACATGTAGTCGTAGATTACTATGTTTTTACCTGTTCACTGTCTGTTTCATTAGTTATTGTTGCTTTCACAAATTCACATACAATGCTATTGTACTTATATATGCATATCTTAATCACTCTCCATCCACTAGGCTTGTGCCTTTTGTCCCATGCTTCATGTTCGGTTAATTTGACTTTTCTGGTTATTTTGCACTATGCAATTTTATATGGCTTAGCTTACCAGTCAATTTGGTGTCATCTATTATATTGTTAATTTAATTACATAAAGCTTATTCTTAACTGCATTTTATG
This sequence comes from Pelargonium myrrhifolium, assembly GCA_036897405.1. NCBI lineage: Eukaryota > Viridiplantae > Streptophyta > Magnoliopsida > Geraniales > Geraniaceae > Pelargonium > Pelargonium myrrhifolium. Next base: position 11,094 of record JAYMTK010003373.1, on the reverse strand, counting down.
GAATTTTTTAATGTTCCACTCCACTTACAATTGATGCCATGATGCTTTCTCATTATTGCCATGTTTGCTGGTATCTACTTAATTAGCACCCTGATTGCACTTACTGTTCATAGTTAGGGCTTGCCTGTGCTCGTTTATCATGGTTTTTGGCTCTTCAATTACTGTGTCTTGTGAACTGTTTTGCACGTGTATTTATGCTTTCTCTTTGTTTAGTCCTTGTTTCTAAATACATTCCCAAATACGCATTTGTAATCTATTGTTATCTTTGTTTGGTTATGATATCCATCTTTTCTCAGCAATATATTGCTAATTTAGTTATTAGGTCTCTATTTTTAACCCGGAACTGGCTTCATGTCAATCTTGGCATCTTTATGGAAGTGGTTCAGCTCTTAGCTCTATATGCTTTACATTGTTGTCCATTTAAATGTCGAAATTGGGACCTTAACTATCTGCCTGCATCTGTTAATTCTGTTTGTTAGTTGTTTTCTGGTTCTATCACTCCTTTTTACCTATCTTTTTGCATGTGTATTGGGAGATGACAAATAGGTGTTTCCAGAAAAGCTATTATATTGCCTTATTCTATCTTTTAGAAAAAAATTGTTTGCTTGTATATTTTTAACTTGCCTTGGTACTTATATCATCTTTCCCTGGACTTAGATGAGCGAGTTCCCACTGAGCTGAAGAAAGCTATTATGCAAGCTCGAATGGACAAGAAGCTTACCCAGGCTCAACTTGCTCAAGTATTGATCTACTCGACACAATTCCCACCCATTTCTTCATTCCTATTCGAATCTGTTTTGATGTTTGCGTACTAATGACTCAATTCTATATTTCTATTTGTAGATCATCAATGAGAAGCCTCAAATAATCCAGGAGTATGAATCTGGGAAAGCTATACCAAATCAACAGATCATTACCAAGTTGGAGAGAGCACTTGGAGCCAAACTACGGGGAAAGAAATGAGCGAAGTCAGCGAAGCTGGATTACTACAAGGTATAGCTGGAACAAGTATTGCACTTCTCTAGTTAAGTTTGATTGTCTTGTTATCGCTGAGAGTTGTCATGTGCAGAAACTGCTTGTGTGCGTGTAATGAAATCCTTTTTGAATGACTCCCATCATGCGGTTACTTTTCGGCTATCATCTATGATATATAATAAAAGTTTACCTTTAGCTTGTACATTTGATTCGTTCTTCATACAGAAAATGAGTTGTACTTTCACATTATTATCTCAAGATAGTTCACACACAATATTCAAGCATGAATGCCTATTTAAATTTAAATACATAGCCAATTCATCATATACAACATGATGTTGAAACCTTCATTGATTCAACTTGTTTGAAACCTTCATTGCCTGAAAAAAATGTTACATCAGTTCTTAATTAGTTGATGTTGTACACAATATGACAGAAAGGGAAGGATTTGAATCACTCAATTGCCATTTATGAGATATGCTTGCTTATCAATAAAGTTGGCTAAGGTTTATATGGCTCTTGTCTATGACAGTGACACAACAAATTGGCCCCAAATAGACTCCAATATTATTGCTTTGTATACCAGTGGACCACTTCTTTTTATCTTTTTTATGCTCCATGAAAATTTGCTTTATTCTTTCACATCACATGTGTTCCTATTTGAACCATTTTTGGTTTTGTTTTTTAGGTGATTTCATTTCTGGTGATTGCTTCCTGAGTAGGACTTGCAGATTTTCTGTTGTCTCTCCAAATACATGTGAACTACTACTACTAGTAATTATCATTCAAATGCCAAGAGAAATGTGGCTAAGAGTTATACACCTACTTTTCATGTAGGTGTGACAAATAAGTACCCAAATATATTGTAAATTGTTAAACTAGTTATAAAAAAAAACATTGATTAGGTGATGCAACTTAACTTCTATATTTGGTGTTAGTTTTCATGTGTACACGTGATACTATCCAAACGCCTACATGTGTAATGGCTAAATCTAGCAATTTTCACAACTTCCATGGATATAATTAACAAAACCCATAACTTGTACCATTGAACTATACAACTATCGTGCCCCAATTGGATAATGCTCACATGCATACTCAAATGTAGCTTATCTACTCTCTCTTTTCAAATGAAAAAACCCTTGAATTTTTGAGCCCATCTTTTCGTTTTGAGTAAAATGAGCATCAGTTGGGTATATAACTTTATATCAGTTGCAATTTAAACTAAACCATCGAGGTTATGTCACATCATTAAATTTCAAAACTACGTAGTTTATGTTGTAATTGATATAAAATTATATCAATCAACTGATGTCCATTTTACTTCTTTATTTTTGTATGAATACTCTTAATTTTTAGTTTTTGTTAGAGTAAAATGGACATTAGTTGACTGATATAACTTTATATTAGTTGCAACTTAAACCAAGCCAATGAGGTGATCACACCTCATTAAATTTCACTTTTACCCACCCAAATGAATTTATGGGAGCGGAGCGACCCGTCCAGATCCATGATTTTAATGAGGTGTTATAACCTTATTAGTTTTTTACACTCAAAATTACGTAGTTTAAGTTACAACTAATATAAAGTTATATTAGTCAACTGATACTCATATTATTCTTTGTTATTTGTTTCATGTCTATTCAATAAATACGATAAGTACTTCCAATCTCCCACCAAGTCGCCCTTTTCAAAATTTATGCCGTTTGAAATTTAGAGTAGCGTGGGAAGTAATTAATCTATTTATAAACTAAATTAAAAACAAAAACATAAATTACCTGCCCTTCCACCAAACTTAACGGTCAAATTTCAGGAACCGGCAGGTCCTCCTTCTCCGGCGGAGCCAAGAACCATTCTCCATCTCCGTCCCTGACCATCCCCTTGTTCTTCTCCACCCACCACGAACCCGGAATCAACAACTCGTCCTTCAAAAACTCACAAGACTTGTTCACCAGAGCCACGCTCCGTTTCACTCTGAGCTCAAACTTCCCGTCCTCGCCGTTCCACCCGGCCACAATATGCAGCATCGCCTGCAAATTGTGCCAATCTCCGGAATGCTTCGAATCCTTCAGGCTCGGCGATTTCCGAGTATCGATCAAAAACTCGGTCCCCGAGTTCACGTACCCGAGAATCCGACTCGGGTAATGCGGAATCAGATCGATTATGTTCCGTATATTCAGCACCGCAAGGTTCGGGAACTTGTCGAGGCGCTCGTTGAACGCCTTGTTCCCGACCTGCGGGCACCCGAAAACGAACGCCGATACCGGAATATCGGTCACGCCGTTCTCCACCACGTCGAACGCGCTCAGAACCGACAGCGACGCACCGAGGCTGTGGCCCACGAACGTCACGCTTACGATCTCATCTTTATAATTTTTCCGGATCTCGTCGAGCTTGCTCCGAATCTGATCTCTCATGCTCGATTTCGTGAACGGCGATTTCGGATCCGAGGAGGTGTAGATCGTGAGCCACCCTTTCATCACTTTAGGGTTTTTCTCTTCCTCCTCCTCGTCGTCGCTGCTCGAATTCGAATCCTCCGATTTCTGGTTCTCAGTTCCCAAATTGGAGCGGAGCAACGGCTTCGCGGACTGGAGCTCGGCGCCGAGGACGTCGATCCACTCGTAATTCCTGGTTGTGCCGCGGAGAGCGATGTAGATCTCTCGGCGGCCGATGGATAGGCTACGCTGGTCGGATGTGACGGCGATGTAGCCGATCCAGTTGGACTCGCGGTCCCACGACTCGCGGGACTGCGAGTGGAGGAGGAGGGACTCGGTGTGGCTGACGCGGGCGGTGGCGTAGAGGAAGGAGGCGACGGAGTAGTCGTCGGCGTTTTCGAGCATGGTTTTTTGGAAGAATGAGGACTTGCCGTAGCGGCTGCTGCCGCAGTACTTGGAGTTGGGGTCGTTGTTGAAGGCGTCGTAGGTGGCTTGGCAGAAGTCGCCGCAGCGGAGGATGAGGCGGCGGAGGGTGAGGTCGAGGGGGTCGAGGAGGCCGGACCAGCGGTTGCTGCCGAGGAGCTCCGGCCATGTTGGTTCTGTGTCAGCCATGAAGAAGAAGAAAGTTGAGAAACAGAGTGAGTGTGTTGGAGAGGATTGTGGAGTGTGTTTTTTTTTTTATGTGGATGAGAAAAATGTTGTTGGAGGGAAAAAGCCAATTGTGTTAGGGCCTACTATATATCAAGTTGTCATGTTTTGGAATTTTGTTTTTATTTAAATTTTGTACCTAACAGTCTTGTCTTCCTTGTATTTTTGTCTTAATGTTTTGTATTGTTTTTTAATAAGTTATACATCCATTGTCTGTATCAAAAAAAGTTATGTATAGGGTAGTAACATAATGAAAAAAAATCTAATAAGATATTAACATGATAAAAAAACCCTAACATGGTAGTAACGTGATGGAAAAAAATCTAACATGGTACGAACATGATAAACCGGCATCTAAGAGGGTACTGACATGTAATTACCTTTTCTTTTCTTTTCTTTTTTTGAAAGGAGATGGTAACGTGTTAAACTTATGTATGGTTTAAGTGGAAAACAAATTTTATAATTCCACGTAGTGGTCTAAAAAAATCATTGAAAGTAACCAAAAAATCAATTTACTTGAACATTGATTGTAAGATTGTGATTTTTTTCCTCTTCTCTCCCATTTTCATTAATTTTTACATATAAATATCCACTATTTCAAAAATTTACTCACAATCACACATTTCATGTGTTTACACGAAATAATTATTGGAGTTGGACATTCATGCACAAAGTTGCTTATTTTTTAAATGTAAGCTATAACATATAAGATTAAAATCTATCTTAGAATCAACTTGTTCATAAACCAAGAAAAAAAAAAGGAAAAATTTGGAATGACAATGGAGAAAATGTAAGAAATGAGAAATGAGATATTATAATCCAAACATGGAGGATTTCATTCTCATTGATCGTTAATTATTGTTATTCTGAAATAAAAAATGTCAAATAAAAGACAATACTTTAATTAAATCATAATTTACTAAATGGTTCCATATTTTCACATGATTGCATTAAATACAAAAATTTCGATCCCATATTTTAAAATAATTACATTGATATGAAAAGATTGATCCCATCATTTGAAATTTGTAGGGCCGCTTGTGGATATCATATACACAAAGACTATACCACAAAGCAAATAAAACAAGGTCTCCAAATATATTGGATCGTAAACTTACGTGAAAAATGCATTATCTCTCATGCAAATATTCTTCTATTATTATTATTATTATTATAAGAAGAAGAGCAAGAAAACAATTAGAACTTTAGGATCTCAATGGATGGAACATTATTGGGCCTGTAGCATAAGTCTTTGGACATACGGTTTCAGTATATTCATTTGGGCCTATATCAACACGAGCCCAAAGGTAATGGGCCTCGTGGAGACATGGGCTCGTATTTTTTTTTTTTTCTGAAAGAAAAAAAATAAAAGTTGGCTTTGAAACCCCTAAAACCCTGAAGCTACACCTTCGTCCTCTTCTTCTTCTTCGCTCACTGAAGCTCCTTTTCTCAAAAAAATGGCAGCCACGAAGCTCTTCTTCAATCAAGCTCGTCGTCAATGCCTCTACAGAATCCAAAGCCATGCCCAGCTCCGTCCTCCTCCATTTTTCTCCTACCTCTCCAAATCCCTCTCCTCATCCTCCGAAGAATCCCCAATCCCGCCAGTTTCCTACACTCCAAAACCCCAAACTGACGAGGAACCACAGCCTTCTTCCGAACCGAATACCGAATCACCACCACCTCCTACTCCGCCGCTTCAGGAGGAGGGCTTCGCTGGTTCGCTGACCGAGGAGATCCAGAAGGCATGGACTCGGGAGGACCTAAGGTACGTGAAGGACGCGCCGTCGATAACGCCGGTGGCTTATCCGGTGCGCGTGGCGCCGCTTCCCGAATTCAAGGCCCCAGAGCAGGATGAGGAGGCTATGAGAGAGGAGGTGGAGAGAGAAGCGAGGAGGATCAATGAGAGTGCTCGGGCGAAGGAGAAGAGACTGGAGGTTTTCAGGTTGAAGGAGGAGGAGGAGGTGAGAGCACCAATGCCTACTCTCATCAGGAAGGAGAAGAGGCCGAAGCCACCGCCGCTTGAATTGATGGAAGCTATTAAGAATGCCAAGGTCAGTGTAGAAGCTTCTCTCGAATGGTACATTAGAATTTGCTATATTTGTTGAGTAAATTGGGCAAATTAGATAGGAATTATATCTTGTTTGGTTTGTTTGCGAGGAAATGCCAGTTAAGGTGTAGAGAACTGAAGATTTTGGTCATGTTTCAATTGTTTGTGAAACATCAAGTATTTTAGTAGCTAAATATTTTACTAACTTGAAATACAAGATTGGAAATTGGATTATATTAAGTTTTATTTATGCTTCTTTTAGCTTTGTTTGGTATAAAGGATGAAGAGAGATTTGAAATTCAGACATTGTTACGCTTGTGACAATGTCTTAACTAGTATTAATCCAGAGATGTTGAAAGGTAAACCAGAGTGGACCCTAAATCATGTTACCTGAATATGCCCTTTTATAGCTGTTTCTTATATGTAAAAAAAGGTTGATATGTTAGAGAGGAAGCGATACCTTTTAAGTGGAAAACTGCGACTACTATTCACTGTAATGTACTCTTTGGTTGGTTTCATGTGAGCTTGACAAACTTGGTATCTGCTGCTTAAACTTCACGTCTATGTGGCGAATCGTTGGCAGGAGGGTCAGTATGGATAGGTATTAGCTGGCAGGGGTTTCATCCAGTTTTGTGAGGTAGATGTCTAGCTTTTAGCAGGATATAAATGGAATTCTGGATCCAACTCATGTACTGTGTGTTAGATCAAATAGTCGCATGTTGTGATCAAGAGTCTAAGACTAAAGCATGTCATCAAATATTAATCAAGCACGTATTATCTAATGGACAAAAATTGCTATTCTTCAAATGGTTGGCACATGAGCTGAATACCAGTTTTTGCCCTTTTAACATATGTGTATCTTATTTTTTAGATTTATTCATATTTTCTATCATCACTTGAGAGGTGTTATATTCTTCTTTTTCATGATTTACCCATTGCTTTTCATGTATTGCTAATTTCTTTGTATCATTTCTAGTTATCTTTCAGGCTAATGCCAAAGCTAAGTTTGACGAAACTATTGAAGCTCACGCAAAATTAGGAGTTGATCCGAAGCGAAGTGACCTGGTAATGCACTGATTCATCTAAATACTTATAGTTCACAAAGACTTTTAAAATGTTTAATTATGATTCCACTTCGAGATATATCAATTTGTACTGTAGGCTATACTTCAGTTCCATTTTTTTTTTTTTATAAATATATTATGATGGTGCTGCAGCCTTTTCAGATTCACTTTGTTATATAGATTAAATTTCTAACTACCATCTCTAGGATCCTAAAACTTCTCAGTTGATTATTGTTTTTAATATGCAAGTAACCTCTTTAATCTGTTAGTCTTACACAAATAGCCATGATAGATTTGTCTGAATTCTCTAGGCTATTGGTTTGTTCATCTTCTTGTTTATTTGTTCCTTTATGGATTTAATTGATACTTAATGCTATCTAAATTGAAGTGCAGATTGTTCGTGGTTCTGTACTTCTTCCACATAGCCTTGGAAAGGTAATACTTAAACTTAAGCTTGCTCAGGGGTTGGAATTTCTGAAACTTATATCTTACCTGTTTTTTCTCATTGCAATTGTCAATTTTCAGGTTGTCAGGGTGGCTTTCTTTGCTGCTGGGGAAGATGCCGAGGAAGCTAGAGCTGCCGGAGCTGAGGTTGTTGGTGGTGAAGAACTTATTGAGGAAATTTTTAAAAGTAATCAACTGATATTTTCTTTTTATGCTTACTCAATTGCTGGTATTTGGATATTATCTAAAAATTTCCCTTTTAATACTATGTTTTGGTATATAGACATCATGGATATTTTGTTCCTTATGGGCCTTTTTTTCTCTTGTTAATTGCATTATGTTAATAGAACACTGGTCAAAGTTGACCTTTATCAGTTCATTGTTTATATAATTTTGTTTTCGGTTGAATTAGTGTACTTATTATAACCACACCCAATTTATGATTCTTGTTTAAAACACGAGCTTGGATTTATACAGGTGGTGGCAAGGTCAATTTTGACAGGTGTTACACAACTCCTCAGTTCATGCCTCGAATTGGAAAGGTTTGTGAATTTAAGTGGTCATATAAATTGGGTTGTTAGTCAAAATCATGTATCCTTAGACGTCAGCCTTTCTATTCTGCAGTTAGGAAGGATTCTTGGACCTCGTGGTTTGATGCCAACTGCCAAAGTGAGTCCATCATCTTGCTGTATATAATTTAATGCACAAATATGTAGATGAGTCATAACACCCTCATTGTTTGCATTACAGCAAGGTTTGGTTTCAAGTAATATTGCTGGGGCTGTGATGGATGCAAAAAAAGGTTATATATCTTACAGAATGGACAAATCATCAAATGTTCATGTAGGACTTGGGAAGGTATTATTTATAACCACAATCCTCATATTGTAAAGTGAATATCTGTGGTAAAACATGATTATGCTGGGCTTACATGTTTATATTAATCATCTGCAGGTAAGTTTTGAAGAGGAGATTTTATGTGATAACATCTGTGCATTTGTCAACTCTCTTTTGCTTGCAAAACCCGCGGGCTTAAAGAAAAGTAAGTAGCTTCTATTGCATATTTGCTAATTTGATAATTCTGGGCTATGATGCATGTACACTTGATTATATGTGTCCTCCAATTTTTAATAATGTTTCTAAGCGGACACTCGTCCGACACTATACGTGTCCCACGTTTTTTTTCTTCTGAAGATGAATGGACAAATGTGTTCGACACTCTAAAACTAAGACACATTGACGATCATGACTTGATATAATTTTGATGCACTAGTATAAAAAATATAAATTAAAGTTAGTGTTGTATATTTCATTTTCTATCCCCATGCACGTGTGTTTTTAACAAACTTAAGGGATACTAACTAGTTTATCCGAAATTTTATTTTATCTGACAATTTCTCCCCACCTTTTTGTAGCATCTAAATATGCTGGGTACTTGAACTCGTTCCACATATGCAGCACGGTGAGTTCTTAAACCTTACTTCTGGTTACATTGGATGAGATCACTTATTGATTAATGCAGATAGATAGGTTGCTAGTGTGTGATAAATCAGTGCTTTTTAGGAATCTGCTGATACATAAATAGGTAACGCAAGGCATAATATGCAAATGATCTTCAGGATCAAATTTAGAGACTTACGTCCAGAATACCACCTATTGCAGAAATATGATACAATTATGGGACTATGATTCTTTCAAACAATACACTTTAACCCATACTATGCCAATTGAGCAAATACTCTACGAAAGAGCTTTATTTCAAGACAACAGCAACCAAACCTATACAAACCATACAAACCACCGTCTTTCACACTCCTTTAGTAAAAAAAATTTGTGATCCTCCACTCATTTAAAACATGTGTTTAAATGTTGATCCTTTTGCAACCGATTCATTTACACCTAGGTTCTTTCTTTGCTCTATTTGCCCATTAATGTTCTGTTCAGAGTAAACACTGTTCTTTCATTTCATTTTAGTATTATAATCCCTCCATATTTTTGCATTCATGCTGTCGTGAAAGTGAAGTTGTAATACTTTTCTTGAATCAATCCACTGATTCTGATTGGTTACATTACATACAGATGGGCCCAGGATTTGCCGTTTCCATACAATCATTATCCAAAGCTGTAGATAACTTCACCAAAGTGAAAGTCGATTGATTTGAGATGGGATGACGATTGCCAGCTTGGATCAGCTTCACAGTTAAAACGTAGAATCCTTCATTCCTTGCTCTCTCTTCTCGATTCAGGAACTGAGGTATCTGGTACTTTTCACGTAAAAGCGAAGGATTGAAGGGTAAACATTTCAAAATTTTGGCTTTGTTAGGGGTATCAAATTCAACTATAGATATAATGTGTTTGGATGCTTAACTAGTTTTAGTCATGTTTTATATCCGTTAGGGGATTTTACTAGTGAAATGCGCTACGTTATTAACAAATATTTCAGTTGTGTGGATGATGTTCTATATATGCTGGTGATAACATTATGATGATTGAGATAATTTCAATAAATACACAACAACTATACATACTATAAAAGCGGAATAAAAAAAGAGGTTTATAATGCGTATTAGAGCGTCATCTCATCATTTTATTTATTTTAAGTTTTGTTTATCTTTTTCAGTTTAGGGAATAAAACAAAAAAAAATTAGGAAACAATTTTTTAAGTTCTAGGAACGAAAATATTATTTTTTTGAATTTTTATTAGGAAATTCTACTATTTGACTTCAAAAAGAAATATACTACGATTTTTTTTAATGAAAACTATATTTTCAGGCTTTATTTTTATTTTTAAATTATTTTTTAATGAAATTAATATTTTAATCTTTCTATATGTTAATTTAATTGAAAAATAATAATAATAATAATAACGTGATTTTATTTTTATTTTTATGGTTCTTTTAGGAAAATTTCTTCATTATATTTCATTGAAAACCTTTTTTCAGTTTTTTTTTACTTTTATTTTTAAATGGTTTAAAGACTCTACTGGTCCCCAAAATATTAAAAAGTCACCAGCGAAGTCCCCCCAACTAATTATTAACCAGTGTAGTCCCTGTACTATGTGATAATAGGTCATGTGGGTCCAATCGTCAGTTAAACTTAACGGTTCCGTTAGTGAGGGTAACGGGGTGCCTATGTGGCATTTTAAATTTAATTTTTTTTAATTTATTTACACACTAGATGCTGACGTGGCAATATTAAATATTTTAATAATAATTTTAATAGATAAGGACATGTGTCACCTTATGGTTAGTCCAAAAACTAATAAAATTATATAAAATTACAATTTTGCTTTTTAAAACTTAAATAATTTACATTCATGTCCCTCCTTCAACCTCTCATTTTCAACATACTCTTCCATATTCAACTCACCAAGAACAAACCCTAACATATCAACACCACTTAGGTTATGTTTGGTAGGCATGAATGGAATGGAATGGAATGCCTATTCTAGCTTTCTTTTCCTTTTTATGTGTTTGGTAGA
>JAYMTK010003372.1:0-12370 GCA_036897405.1 Pelargonium myrrhifolium | reverse complement strand
ATTTAATGAGGTGTCATCACCTCATTGGTTTGGCTTAGCCTAAGCCAAATATTAATTGGCTTAGATTCCTTTTTCTCTATATATATATACATATATCTGTTATTTAAAAGATTATCTACAATCAGAAATGGAATAAAAAAAATAAAAAAATAAATAAAACAATCACCTCGATAGCAGCTAACAGTAATTTCAGCAATCTAATTCTCAGAGGAGAAGAGACTGAAAGTCGTAAAGTATAGCCGGGGTCCATCTTCAATTTATATTCACAGTGGGATACATGATCAGAAAAATTGACATTGCTCTCAGAAGTACCATAGGTTTTGTGGCAAGAGGGGCAGTGGTTTTCTTCATATAAGTAAATATCATGGCAATAATCACATGATTCTAGCAGTTGCGTGCATCTTCTGTCCCCATACTTCATGGCACATAATATTGAAGAACTGAAGCAATCCTTCCACATCCACTTCTCAAAATCTTGATATCTCCTCAAGGCATCATTCTTCTCAGTTTCATTTCTTCCAAGCTGAATTGAAAAGGATGTTGAAGTCTCTGACATATCGGAATCTAAAGCACAAACAGAACTGCTAGGGCTGTCTATACCAATGTGGGAATGAGACCCAGGAGTCATTTCATCAGCTTCTTTTTTTATGGCATTCCCACTTAGCCAACCATTATCAGTACGCAGCATGTTCCTCCTAATAGTTTCCTTGAAAGGCGTCTCAATCTTAAGCAACATCGAGTGTAGATGAGATTCCCTAACTCCACGTACATCTAAAGATGCCAACAGTGCAACAAAACCCTGCACAGAAAAAATATATGTGAACTATAGCTAAATCTGGCTGATAAAAATACTATAGCTAAAACTGAAGTCCACATATGCACAAACTATTAAAACTAGTCGGCTTTTTGGTAAGCATGAGCCCCCACAACAAAGATCAGATGGCAGTTTAGACTTGACAGATATTATAAAAGAAGAACTATCGCATAGCAACAACCAGTTAAAGAGAATGCTACCTCTTCAGAATCAATAAGCATCCAGTGGCCATCATGTAACTCAACAAAAATTCTTCCACAGCCAGGGTCATTATGAGAACCAGATGCAACAAACTGCCAGTATCGATTCCTTCTGCGATCCAGTCCAAGAGGCAATGATCTGTACACATACATCTCTTCTGCCTTACAACCAATGTAAGATTTTAGCTGTGAACGCGACTTCTCTGCAGCATATTGCTGATATGGGAGGCTATCAGGGCCAGCATAGAAATCTTGCGTTTGCTGATTCCCTTCAGAGGGAAAATTGCTAAGACAACTGGGGTTATTTTGTGGATCATTAGGTCCTTGCTGAATGCCAGGATCCATTGATGTCTCATTTTTTTCAACAGCTGGCAATGGGCTCTGCTTAATATCTGCTGAGAAGAGTGTAGGGTTAGGTTCAGTCCTGGTCCCCATATATGATGAATACTGCATCCTTGTTACATAGTCTTCCTTGATACGTCTCTTATCTACCTGTACCTCAGCCCACATTTGCTTCTTTAAAGCATTTGCTGCTTCTAAGCGTTCCTGTAAAGCAATCTCATTTCAGATTATAGATGCTTCACATAGTTCCATACAATTAAAAAATACACCAAAACCAAAATGAAACTATACCTCAAGAGCAACACGTATTGAATTTCCTTCAATTGCCACGCCAACTAAAGCAACAAGCGCATTCAGACGCTCCTCCACACTGAGATCTGAATACTCCCCTTCAGTAAGTCCTTGAACCCATGACTCACCAGTATTACTTTCATCAATATCCATGTCATCTTGGTCAGAATTAGTTGCTTCATTGCCGACTCGAGCAGTGTCAATGGACTGATCAATAGAAATTTTAGTATCTTTCGCCTCATTGAAGCTTTCAGAATGTATTAAAGACAAACCTTCACCAACATTCCCACAACCACTTTGTGAAGTTTCCAACACATCATTCTCCTTACCATTCACCAAAGAAGATTTCGCCCCAAATACATCAACTTCTGGAGGTCTGTGAACCTCTTCCTTTCGGTTTGATTCAGTACCAAACTCATCAACCTCAGGATCCTCTGCTGCATCACACTCGGAATCTTCATCCCTTTCAACATCTTCATCTCTTTCAACATCTACGTCTCTTTCAGCATCGTCAGCTTCTTCTCCATCTAAGGCCCCACTCTTAAATACTCGAATTCTTTCCCTAGCAGCAGTAAGTATTGAGTCTGCATCAGCTGGGTCCTTCCTATAAGCAGAACGAACACAATAAGTTGAAGGAGCAGTTCTCTCAAAAAGCTTTGAGTCCCTTGATAAAGCAGCAGCAATAGAGGCTTCTGGAGTCTTGCTTGTCGTAAGATCCCGGAGTCCAGATTTCTGTAATAAGCAACCAATGAACAAAGAAAAATATGATAGAGATGCAACACGCTGGAAGCATTGGGGATTTAATTATCAAAAATTACCTGAATCCTGTCTGCCACATCCAATATTGTTAGGCCCTCACTTCCCTCAATGGAAAGAACATGAAATGCTGCAAATTTAACAGTTCCAGGAGTCAAGCGATGCCTAGATCTGCGAGGATTAGAAAAGCCCCTTTCTTGCATTATAGCAACAGCATTTTCAGCAGCAGCTCCATTTCGCAAGTTTGAAATTACATCTTTACCATCATTGCCCTGCACTTGCATCCCAAAAAACATTTGTAAAAGCATATAGATGGGGAGTGTGTGTTTGTGGGTGGGTGATGAGGGGGTGTCAAAATTATATTGATGTGCATGTGAGATAAGATCTGTTAATGAAAGCCTGGTAAAAGGAATCAATAAATATTGCATATCTTTTACACAAGCGGCAAGAGGACCATTTGGCAATAACAGAAATGCACTTTTCAAGAATCACGCTTATAAAATTGAGAACCACCTCTCTAATAGTGCTTCGCATCAACTCACCCAAAATCTCTACAACTCAGGCTTTAAATACAACTTGATTAAATAAAGATAAATATAACCACCAAAAAAAGAAGAAAGACACGTGTAAAGCTTTCAAATGGAGAGTCAACTCAAAGTGAATGTCAAAATATGGTAGTATTAGATAGTTGCAAATTTAGGATCAAATTTTCCTAAATCCTAACATGTAACAAGAGAAATGCCAATTTAAGTTTGAAGACTCGATACAATGTAAATTTTACACAAGGGCAAGGGTAGGATGGAAGATATGTCACCTCATTATCATCACGAAGATAACCCTGTTCAATGTTACTTTTTTTAAGTTGTGGCCCAAATCCTGCAGATAGAGCAAATTGCCGCAGTATTTCAGGCCAAGTCAATGGATTTAAGTGGTGCTGCCAATTGCGTATATCAAAACCCCAAGAATATGCCTGACAGGGAGAAAAGAAATTGACTCAGAACAGATCACCTTAACCAAAAAAAAAAACTGAACCAAACTGCAGCAGCAGCAACTACCCATTAAACAAATAGCATACCCCTTCAACAATCTGTGGATGACCACCTCCAGGATTAGCAGCAGCATTTTGGTTTGTACCCATTGCAGTGGAGGGTGTCCTCGCTACATCTTCAATATCTTTTATGACAGACCGTAGAAGTGCAACATGTATCTCACCCAACAGCCGTGGATCCTGGAAATATAAGAGGAAATAAGATGCATAATAATACCAACAAATATACAGTAAAGGTAAGTCCAAGCTCCCAAATAAACAAACAAATATCTGAAGAGCTTACATAATCATGGAAAGCTTGAGCAAACTCATCAAGGGTAAATGGCCAAAGCCCAAGCACATCTGCAAAAGTAATCAAGAACCTCCATACCTACAAAAATAATTACAGTGCCATTTTGTATTTTAAGAAAGATGGAAATCAGTGCAAAGTCAATAATCAAATTGCAACCCAAAGATATAATCAAAATACTCAGTCTCTAGCACAGGAATCATTTTCTAGAGCAAATTGATATTCCCTTGAGGCCTTGATGCAAACATGACTTCTACAAGGGTGCGGAAAAGGGCAATCAAGAAATTCAGATTCATTTTACAGTACCATTGGAGTTTTGAAGAATATCAACTCTATTATAAGGACAAGAGGACAGCATATAGAAAGAAAAAAACTACTCAAACTCACCATAAGAAGATTCCCTATGTTTTCGTCAGACTCATTCCAGGGCTTAATTGAGAAAGGCTTTTTCAATCTCACAGATTTTGGTGGGAACGTAGTCAGCATATCTACAACACAAATATTCTGTCAGCAGCTTACAACAAAAACTCAAGTGTAAAAAATCAAGCTCAAGAGAAGCAATCAAATAGCTATGATGAAAAATAAACGAGTAGCATAGAGACAATGAATGATGCAATATTGAAAATCAAACAATCTACATATATGATGCAAAGTCAAACAAATGGCACAAGAAGTGGGAAAAAATCTCTAGTCGCCATAGTTTTTACATGTTTCAAAGAAGAAAAAAAAAATTAATTTCATATCAGAAAAGATGCAACACTATTAAGGGAATATCAGAGTATCATTATACTTGTAACATTATTTCGATCATTCACATCAACCAGCATACATCTGCATAGAACTACATTGTGACAGATTTTGCTTCATATTTTCATCAATTTTCTGATGTGAATTCTAAAATAAGAGCTTAACCTCAGTGCTGTGGAAGTAAAATAATATCTGTAATACTTTGAACCATGCAAATGTTTTTAGAGTTCTAAATTAATCTGCAAAATGTATATACTTCCAGAGATTTTTGTTAAATTACCTCTAAATAACTCAAGATTTTGCAAAGTTTCAAAGTCAAGGGACAGTATTGAAGGCAAGCCCTTGCTTGTCATGGCTAACTCCATGAGTTCCAAGCGTTCATCATCAACAAGCTCCATTGATTCTTTAGCAATTTTGCGAGCAATAGCTCTCTCATTAGCAGCTTTCAGCCTTGCTGCCTCCTTTTCTCTGCGTTGCTCTTCTTTTTGTCTCATTTTCTCAGCCTAAGAATGTGTAAATATTTAGTCTCTAATACTCATATACAGAGATGCTAAGTTATTGAGAATATTTCAGAAAGAAACACACACAGACACAAAATGCACCACAGCTATAGCTCCTAAACTCACCCTAATAGATTCTTTCTGCAAAAATTTCTCCCTCCGCTCCATTTCACGCCTTTGCTCCCTCAAGTATCGCTCCTCCTCCCGTTGCTTTTCACGTAACAACCTCTCTTCTTCCTTCCTCCTTTCACGGTCATGCCTCTCCATTTCCTTCTTTATTTGCTCTTCTCTCTTAACATACAGAACAATGAGTTTAGTTATCAGCAAAAAAGACTCAATAAACAACAAATTATGGGAAGCACCATACCTTTCGCCTCAAAATATCTTGCTTTTCAAGCTCTTTCCGAATCCTTTTCTCATGGGCCTCAACTTCCCGCGCTATTCTAGCCTCTTCACTCTGCAAGTAGTAATCAACACATGAAATGCAAATCTACAATAAAGGGAGGAAATGCTTCAATACAAGTCATCAAGATACCTTGCGCTTTCTCTCAATCCGGGAAACCTCGTCCTCATGGGCAACCCTTTTGTCAGATGGTATAAATGGATTATCCAATGCATTAATTGGGTGATAACCAAAATGAGGATCCATGCCAATGTTTACAAAGGAATTCTTCCGTGGAATAGTATCATACTCTGCTGAAGCAGATGGCAAGTGGTGGCTGTGTCTTCCTTGCTGAGAAGAAAGATTTAAACTTGGTATCTGGCTTTGATAAGCATATCCGGAGGGCACCTGATCAGTCCCATAAGCATATGAGCGACCAGTAGACAAAGATGGCGTTCTGGCATTTGAACCATCAGCTGGAGACCCATAATGATACGATGGGCCAACTCTTTCATGCGTGTCAGTCCTAACAGTTGGCTGCTCTGGCAGAAATTGGTATTCATGAAGAGCCCTCCCAGAACCCTACCAACGGAAAAAAAAAAAAAAGTATAGCAATTTAAAGAGAGAAAATTATGTCAAACCCAATCTGCAAGTACAGATAAACTTTCCTAAAGAGAACAGTCAAAGTTCTGAATTGCTAGAAAGATTCTGTGAGTACATCAGAATTCAGGCATACACAACAAAATAAACAAATGGAGCCCTGATTAGGCAATAGCAAAAGTTCAATGTATGATGTGGCTGGTTGCCTAAGGATCTATCGAAGTTGATCCATTATTGCAAAATAATGGAAACTTCCTAAAAACATCATTCTGCTGCTTCATCCAAAAATATGGATCACCTTACTGTTACAGGATCATCCACATTAATGGAGTGTACCTTGGATAGCTTCATTTACGTATGAACATCTATAACTTTTGTGAGGGTCTAACCCATGTTCCTATACAAGTCCTCTAGTACTGATTACAAACAAGACAAGTTCACCTAGAAGCGTATTAATCATCAAGAGTATCCGAATGACAAACAAACAATTAAATTGGGAAAGTGTAAAGGAAGGGAAAAGTAAAAACCATTTACATAGCTTATAGTAACAGGCATGCCAAATATAGAGAACACAGTGTCAACCTTGATTGATTTAGAATCAGGACGCTCATAGAGTTTTGGTTCAAAAGGCCGTCCACTGTGCTTCGGCTGCACTGATGCTGCTGCTCCTAGCACAAGATAGGAAAGTATTATGTTGAAGGAAATATACATAATTTTTTATAAATAAATAAAAAAAACTGGATGAACAGAAAGATGGTGTTAAGATATATATTAAATGTTAATTCAGATATACATGAAATGAAACAGAATTACATGGATCAAATCTCTCATCTATTACTTTTTTCAAAAATTTCGTAAATGAAATGATGACAATGGCAACAATTCAAACATTGCCACCAGCAGTCGACAGCTAAATAAGGATTAAAAAAGAAACATAATTTATTAGCAGCAAAAAAACCAACCATCCATCTCAACATCTTCCCCAAAGCATCATTTATGAGAAACATTTGCTTATAAGCTACACTTTATTATTGTTGAAATGCCCAATATCTTGAAACATACATACTAACCTCTCACCTTAGCTACTCATCCTTTTTCAAGGTAGATGCTTCTTCAAGCCTATTCAATCACCCACTACAAGAAGTTAAGACCTAAATTAGGGTCTAAATAACAGTTGCCAGGAAATGTTTACTCTACAGTCAAGACCATCTGCTGAACTTCACTCCAACCCAAAAGCCTAAGCTTATAGGTGGAAGGCTCAACTAGTATATCAAGTGGTCATTAATTATCACATGCTTTCAATGTGGATTATTTCAACACTTCCCTCACGTGCAGACCACGCAACACAACAGATCATACACCTGAACCAAGAATTAACAAGGAAACAACAAAAATAGGCCACACAGGGCCAGGACAAAACTAGCTCCGGTATAATGTTAAAATATACTCCAACCTAAAAGCCCAAGCTTAGAGCTTGAGGGCTTACATCGCTTACCTAATTATATCAAGAGGTCATTAACTTCACATTCTATCATTGAGAGATAATTCAATAACATCGACCAGTCCTCCAAACACTTAAACTATCATCTGAATAGAATGTGAACCTGTCCATCAACATGTTTTCCCAATTATCCACTTAAAATTTGAATATGTAAACCACTTAACTTTCCATACTGCAGTTCATACATATGCACCTTTAGTCAAAATCACGGCTAACCAATTGAACCTTCACAATACCCACACATTGGATATCACAAAGGTTCTAATTACCAATTTGTCTTCCAACAGATTCTGCATAAACAAAGACCAACTTTGCACACGAGAGTGAAAGAAAGAATATCAAATTATCACTACATAACATTTAACTATGACATTGACACCTAAGGGCTGAAGCAAAAAAGGAAAAACTGATAACAAAAGCATGTTATTTTTATCATACCCTCAGCACTAGGAACACGTCCCAAGAACAGCCATATTCTGCTAGGGACCCACACCTTAGGCACCATAACATTCTAAACTTACCAATTCTTTAAAATAAAAGCCTTCAACATGATAATCATTGCATCCATATTTCTATGCCGCCACAGAATTCCTTATGTGTTCTGGAACTTCTCTTGGTTAGTCTATTATAAACCAAAATGTCATATATGTTTTTCATCATACTGTTGTCTCCTAGTAGGCTAGTACTAACATATACATCAAAGAAGCTTACCTTACACAACTTAATCACATCTCTCAATATGTTGTCCTTCAGATGGGGAAATAGGTACATGAACAATAATGTCATTCTCTAGAATATCTCTTACAAATGTAGTTTCCATTACTTCAACCCATCATAAGCCACAAATGACTCCATGGCTTGTTAAAGGTCCAATCAAATTTCAAAGACAGTAGACTATTCAACTACCTTAACTGAAATTAGCAACAAAATGCATATCCTTTGGTAATTGGTATCAATGAAATTATTTATAACTAATTGAAGCGGGTGAAGTTTGAATTCTAATAGAGGAATGAATCACAGAGTAATTGTTATTCTGCTAGTTTCTATTAAGTATGCTCAAACACTTCATATGTGGCTCACAATTCCAACATGCAATCATACAACACAGTAGGAAGAGAAAACCCCAGACCCAAACTTACCTATGGGGGCGCCAAAGGCATCTGGTGGCAATGGATCAAACTCCATTCCAAGTATAGGTCCATCCTCCCTTAACGACTCCCCCAATTGCGCTTCCACAAAAGCAATTGCCCGAAGCTCCAATATGGTCTGTGGCGGCTCATAGTACCTCTTCATTGGTGGCATATCGCCTCCGATCCTCGCAACAGCCACCCCAGGTCTTGGGGCGATTCTCCGCGGCTCCACTCCATGTCCAAATGGACTGGTTCCAGACCCCGAGCCAGACACATGCTCATTCCCCGCCTCAACTGCCACCATTTCCTCCCCAACTATCATTCCTGCCGGTTGAGCATCCTTCCGCTGCCGCTTCCCCGAAGACGGAGCCTTCCTGTCCTTCAACCTCCTGTGGCAGAACCACATCTGCAGCTGCCTGTCCGAGAGCCCCAACTTCACGGACAGCTCAGCACGCATTGTCTCCGACGGATACTGCTCAGCTGAAATTACAATTGTCACCATATCAAAACAAACTCAACCCAAGTTTTTTTAAAAAAAGAAAAAGAAAAACATAACTTCATACAAACCCATTATTTATTTTATGAACATAGCAGTACCAGCATAGGTTTTCTCAAGAATTTCAAGCTGGGAAGCAGTCTTCATTTTGCGCTTGGACTTGTGCTCTCCCTCCGGCGGCTTCTTCTTATCTCCCTCCGAGCTTCCACCGGCAACAGCAGGAGAAGCTGAAGCATCAGCAGCAGCAGCAGCAGCAGAAGCCTCCATTGTTGAAGAGATCAAACGAAAATGAAAGCTGGGGTTGCGAAGATTGAAGATCGGAGGTAGCTTGAAGAGTAAAAAACCTAGAAACGCAGAGAATCCAGGAATTGTGTGGGAGGCAGGCAAGGAGTTTCTGAGTCGAAAAGAGACATCTAGGTTATGGAATTGGGGGTGTTTGACGAAGAAAAAAGGGGACGAATATAAGAATCGAAAAGAAGGAAACCAAGGTTTGTGTTTGGGTTTGGGTTTGGATGATTGAGATGTGCGGTGAGATTGATTTGGGGAATATCAATATCAATAACAACAACAACAACGAATAGTAATAATAAATATACAATAAATTTAAATGATATTGATAACGATGATAATACAAGAAAAAGGAAGAACAAAGCAGAAACAACAATAACAACATTAAAACTGATGTTGCTGTTCTTCTTTGTTGTAGTAATTGCTCGTGCGACCATTTTTTGTTTTTGTTTTAAATTTGTTTTTAAAAAACTTGGAAGTAACAAAATGTTATTGTTTTGTTTTGTATTTGTATTTGTGTTTTTGAATGGGAAAGAAGAGTTGGTGTTTGTGGAAAGAAAAGATGGGATTGGAGAGAGCTATTTTTTGATTGATTCACGATATGTTTTTATTTTTTTTAGATTTTCTGTGGTGACCTTCTTCTCTCTTACTTTCTGTTTTTTCTTTTTCTTTATTATTTTTATTATTAATAATAATAAATAATAAACTATTGGTTTCTATTCTTCTTCGCTCGGCTAAACACACCCCAACGATCGCTTATGGTGCGTGCTTTGTACGCTCTGCGTTAAGTTTTTTTTTTTTTTTTTTCCTTCACCTTATTAAGTTATTTTGAATTTAGGAGTTCAATTTTGAATCAGGCTAATCTTTTCAACCATTCTATAATTACATCTTTACCAGTTTTAAAATAAGTAACCACTTTTTATATCTCCTGGTGTGGAAGGTTGTGGATTTGAATCTCATGAGTCGGGTGAGGTGGAGTTTTGGGTTAAAATGGGAGAGCTATATTTGTTGTGTAGCTCAACCGATAAAAAAAATATAATGAGTGAGTTAAAATTTTCTCTTATGCAAGTGCTCTAGTAAGAAAAAAAAGGTTACAACCAAGTTAGTTTAAAAAGATTTTTATAAATTCACTATCAAATTAGATCATAAACATTTATTTGTTTCATCAATGTTGCAAACTCAAAAGACAATATCGCATCATCCTAATGAAACCAAACCAAAAGCATGAGCTCTTGTTACACAAAATAAGCTCATGAACCACAAAAAGAGTTATCATTGTTTCATCAGTTTTGCGGCCTCTAAGAGCCATGTCGTGACATCTCCACCAAACAAAGCCAAGAAAAATGGCTCTTAAAACATGAAAGAAGCTTTCATTGTTGATCATAAGCCATGTCGCGACATTGTTACTTAACCAATTGGAATTTGCTTGCTCATCTCCCACTGATCACTCAACATGTTCCTCACCCAAACTCCAAAAATAATATCACCATGGATGTCCCAAAAGGGCTTCTGGAGGATCACAACACTAAGAGAACTCCAAGTCTGCAGGGAGAGCTCCCAATTACCTCCCCTCAACACTTAACCTCCACAATTAGAGGCCTCCAAGTTTTCCTTTGTGCTGGTCATCACCAAGGCATCTCATTCTACTTAGACACTAGGACGATACTTGAAGTAATAGTTGCTCTTAGGGTTTTGCTCCATTCTTTAATGCTTGAATAGCAAGCGGTTGGGAACTTTCAAGCTCAATCAGCACCGACAAACAACGCGCTAAAAAAGCTCACACAATGACACATGTCGAAGATGGTGCATAAGTAGAAATATCCTCCTCTTTGGGAAATAAGGGGTCTACATTTAAAAATTGAGATTTTATCTCTCTAAAATTCTCTATATCTCTTATGGTTTTCAATTGAGATTATTACTCTCATGCTCAATGCAGTTTTTGAAAAACACATATAAGGTCATCGTTGAACGGTGTGCTACCTTGAGAGTTATGAAACAAGAAACAACATTAGTCAATGAAACAAAAGACGATGTTATCAAAATAAGCTATAACTCAAACATCCAAGTACCAACATCCATCAGACCAAACGATTTAAAACGCTTGGATCCTTCAAAGAGGTCTTAGGTTCAAGTCTCAATAGGGATATCAAGGGTGTTGGTATCGCCGGTCAAAAAAAAAAAACTCAAACATCCAAGTGGGCCCCAAAGCTACGGACCCACATCTTCAATGACCAACCAAACGACTACACATGACAGAAATGGTTTATGAGTATAGGTACCATGTCCCTTAGTAAAATAAAGGGTCCATATTTTACGGAGATTTTCTCTATATAGAATTCTCTCTAATTCTTGTGCTTTTCAGTTGATATTCATATTCTCACACTTAAGTCAGTGTCTTAAAAACACATATGAGGTTATTGCTTAACGGTGTGATATATTGGGCATGTAGCATACTCAGACCTAAGATCAAGAAGCTCACAAGACGTGGGTCTGATAACATTTTTATAAAAATTCACTAACATGTAAATAAGACGACAATATATTTTAGGGTAAAATACTTGGGGACCCCTTGGACTTGTTTATTTTTTGGACTTCTCCCATTGACTTTCATTTCTCTTGATTTGGTCCCTGGACTGTATTTTTTTAATTTTTTAGCCCAAATAACCGGTTATAACCGGTGATTGCCGCCACGTCAGCATGACGGTACACGTGGATGTCCAGCTCAAATTAGGCTCCACGTCACCCTATAAGTGGTGAACGACGTCGTTTAACAAAAGGGGTTGGAAAAAAATAAATAAACCCCAACAACTCTCCTTCCTCCATTCCTCCTTATCTCACTCTCTGTTCTTCTTCTCTTTCGTTTCTCCTGTAAACCAAAAATACCCTCTCTGTCCAGCTCTGTTCTTCTTTTCACCCATACTACCTCCTGCAAATTAAACAAAATCTTAACATGCAAAACACAACAGACCACATTCACATGAAATCA
>JAYMTK010003371.1:0-12371 GCA_036897405.1 Pelargonium myrrhifolium | reverse complement strand
CGGCCCGGTTTGTCTCAAAATGCGGAAAATATTCGTGCGGGAGATGCTGAGCCACGCGAACCTTGGCGCGTGTTATCACTTGCGGAGCCAAGAAGTGCACAAGGCACTCCTCAAGGTCCTCGGAAAGGCGGGTTCGCGGGTCGATATCGGGGAATTGATGTTCGTGACCGTCGTGAACTCGGTCATTAGTATGCTTGTTGGGGGGAGTGATGAGAAAGAGAGTATCGATATATCAGAGATTCGGGAGGTGGTGGGAGAGCTTATGGTTCTTTTGGGGAAGCCGAATGTGTCGGATCTTTATCCGGCCCTCGCAAGGTTTGATTTGCAAGGGATCGAGAAGCAATCGAGGGAGGTATTGCGTAGTTGCGAGCGGGTTCTTGATACGATCATAGAGCAACGGATGAGTTCTAAGGGCTGGGTGGGCGAGGATAGTACGAAGAAGGACTTTCTGCAGATCCTTTTGAATCTCAGGGAGGACAAAGATAGTGAGAACTATATCACGGTGACCGAACTCAAGGGTTTGTTGCAGGTATTTAGAAAGTTAATTATTCATGAGCTTGTTAACAGAGTATATGCAACAATTTTTTTACAAGTATCGATTGAATCTATTGCAACACGTTTTCATGACGATACTAACGAGCATAGTACAAGAAAGATAGTGAAAAATATATTATAGCAACCAAACTCAAGGGTTTGTACATAATAGCAATACTAGACGATAGTACGAAGAATGAGTTCAAAGAATAGGGTTGGTGAAAATAGTACGAAAAAAGACTTTTTACGAATCCATTTGAATCTCAAAGAGAACAAACATAGAAAACTGTATATTACAATGATCGAACTGAAGGATGTATTGCATTTATTTTAAGACGAAAATAATATTATTTTATTGTAATAAAACGTTCTTAAAAACTCAATAAATCTTAATGTTTTCAGGATATCGTGCTAGGCGGAACGGACACAACTGCATCCATGGTAGAATGGGTGATGGTAGAACTTATGCAACATCCTAAAATAATGCACAAAGTTCAAGAAGAGTTAACAAAAGTCGTGGGTTCGAACAAAATAGTGGAAGAGTCTCATTTGCCCAAACTCGCCTATTTGGATGCGGTGGTAAAAGAGACCTTCCGTTTGCATCCAGCACTGCCTCTCTTGGTGCCTCATTGTCCGAGCCAAACATGCATTGTTGGTGGCTACACCATACCTAAGGGCACTAACGTGTACTTGAACGTTTGGGCCATACACAGAGACCCCCTGATATGGGACAATCCCTTGGAGTTTCGGCCTGAGAGGTTCTTGGACGATTCCTGCAAAGTTGATTACTCGGGAAATAACTTTCAGTACCTTCCGTTTGGATCAGGAAGGAGAGTTTGTGCGGGAATGGCGTTAGCGGAGAGGATGCTTCTTTTCTTGCTAGCTTCTTTTTTGCACTCTTTCGAATGGAAATTGCCTGATGGGGAGGTTCTTGATCTTTCGGATAAATTCGGGATTACTATCAAGAAAATGAAGCCATTAATCGTCATTCCCACGCCAAGATTTTCTAATTTCGATCTTTACACTTGAAATGTGTCGTCTGGATAGTTCTTGAGGCCGATTAGTACTCTTTCGATTAGATGCTAGATTGTCACGACTTGTTTTAATGAATATGTAAATTTTCGTTTACTATGTTTGAAGAGTAAAATGTATATCAGTTGACTGATATAACTTTATATCAGTTGCAACTTAACCAAGTTAATGAGGTGACGACACCTCATTAAATTTCACTTATATCCACTCAAGTGATTTTGCGGGAGCGGAGCGACCCGTCCAGATCTATAATTTTAAATGAGGTGTCATCATCTTATATTAGTTCAACTGATATAACTTTATATCAGTCAACTGATATACATTATACTCACGTTTGAAAATAGTGTATAGGGGCATAATTCTATCTATTCTATTTCAAATTGGTTCTCAATTTGCTCTATGTGAAAATCTCCAAGATATGTATTGTTTCAATTTGTTCTCAAATCATGCAATTTTCTTTTATATTAAACTTTTTATATTGTACAATAACAATTATTTTATCAAAGATTAAAGGTTGTTTCAGCTGAATTTGAGGTATCGAGTTCAAAACTTAAAGAATACAACTACGTTTAGTAGGAAAAGGTTTGTCGCCCTGTATCTACCATACCATACTCGAATGAGGATTAGTCTGAGTGTGATATGACTTAAAGACACTGATCCCGTGTTGATCGCGGGCCTGCTCAAAAACATATTTTTTTAAGAGAGAAAAGAATCTTAACCAATAAATAATGACAAATAAGATGATGCCACATCATTGATCAACACGCATACCTGCCCTAATGAATTTGTGGACACGGAGCGTCCACCCGAATCTATTTATCTTTATCTCTTGATTGAGATTCCACACACTCTTTTTTAAAAGAATGATATTTATTATAAGGGTAAAATGTATATTAGTTGACTGATATAAAGTTATATCAGTTGCAACTTTAAAAACCAATGAGGTGATGACACCTCATTTAAAATCACTTATACACACCCAAGTGAATTTGTGAGAGTGGAACAACTCGTCCGGATCCATGATTTTAAATGAAGTGTCATCACCTTGTTAGTGCATCTGATACAACTTTATATCAGTCAACTGATGCACATTATACCCTTTATTATAAAACAAACTTTCGATCTACCAACCCACATATATGTACTAGTCTATGAATCTTGGTACTTCATGCATTAAATTTTGTGTCCTTAATAATATTCTTTTCCTTGTATATTTATAAACACTTCACCTCTCCTTCTTCAACCTCTCTCACTTCATGAACTCAACCATGTTGAGCTCAACTCTTGCCCTCTGGTCATGGTGGTCTCAACAAAAAGACCAAAATGCCCTCACTCTATTATCTTCAATACTAGCCATCTCACTCATCTTCTTGATCTTCAAGAAATCAAGAAACCCTAACCCTCCATTGCCTCCGGGCCCTCGCGGCCTCCCCTTACTCGGGTACCTCCCATTCCTCGGGACCCATCTCCACCGGACCTTCTCCGAACTGTCCACAACCTACGGGCCCATCTACACGCTCCGGCTCGGGAGCAAGCTCTGCCTCGTCATCAGCTCGCCGGAGCTCGCCAAACAAGTCCTCCGGGACCAAGACGCCGTCTTCTCCAACCGCGACGCGCCCATCTCGGCGTTGATCGCCACGTACGGAGGAAACGACATCGCATTCTCCGACAACGGCCCGAGTTGGCGCAAAATGCGGAAGATATTCGTGCGGGAGATGCTGAGCCACGCGAATCTTGGCGCGTGTTATGACTTGCGGAGGCAAGAAGTGCACAAGGCCCTCCGAAAGGCCCGCGAAAAAACCGGTTTGCGGGTCGATTTCGGGGAGCTAACGTATGTGTTGGTTGTGAATTCGGTAATTAGTATGATTGTTGGTGGGAGTGACGAGAGGGAGAGTGTTGATGTGAGTGAGATTCGGGATGTGATCGGAGAGCTTATGGTTCTTCTCGGGTTGCCGAATATTTCGGACTTTTATCCGGGTCTCGCGAGGTTTGATCTCCAAGGGATCGGGAAGAGATCGAAGAAAGTTTTGCGTAGTTGCGAGCGACTTCTCGATAAGATCATCGAACAACGGGTGAGTTCGAAAGATGATGTGAAAGCGAAGAGTTCGAAGAAAGATTTCTTGCAGATCCTTTTGGAGCTCAGGGAGGACGAAGATAGTGAGAATTTTATTTCGGTAACCGAGCTCAAGGGCTTGCTTCAGGTACATCTATACTTTCTTCGTCTCAAAAAATACTTTTTTGAAAGAATGCTAATAACTTTTTATGTTAATAGGATATTGTATTGGGCGGAACGGACACCGTAGCAAGTATGTCAGAATGGGTGATGGCAGAGTTGATTAATCACCCGGAGGTGATGCATAAAGTTCAACAAGAGTTGACACAAATCGTGGGTTCGAAAAATGTAGTTGAAGAGTTTCATTTGCCTAAACTCGTCTACTTAGATGCGGTGATTAAAGAGACCTTCCGTTTGCACCCGGCACTGCCTCTTCTAGTGCCTCGTCGTCCAAGTCAATCAAGCATTATTGGTGGCTACACCATTCCTGAGGGCACTAGGGTTTTCTTGAACGTTTGGGCCATTCACATGAACCCTCTAATTTGGGACAATCCCCTAGAGTTTCGGCCAGAAAGGTTTCTGGACGATTCTTGCAAGGCTGACTACTCGGGCAACAATTTTAATTATCTTCCGTTTGGATCTGGAAGGAGAGTTTGTGCAGGATTGTCACTAGCGGAAAGGATGTTACCGTTCTTGTTAGCCTCGTTTTTGCATTCGTTTGACTGGAAATTGCCTGAGGGAGTTGATCTTGATCTTTCCGATAAATTTGGGATTTCTATCAAGTTAGTGAAGCCTTTGATCGTCATTCCCACGCCAAGATTTTCTAATTTCGATCTTTACAGGTGAAAAATACAATCATCTGGACATTTCTGAAGGCTGGTTACTATTGTGACTCTATCATGCGCGAAAATTCAAATGTTTACGTATTTATTGATATTATGCGGTTTTTTAATTTAAGTATGTGTAAAGTTTTACATTTATTTGTACGCTTAAATTCGTGTGCGCTCTCTAATTTTAATCATTTGAATTTAAATCTTTGTCTCATTCACACCTTCTACTATTAAAAGTTTGACTATTCTTCTCGTGTTGGAAGTTATTTTTCTTCGTTATGAAGTTTGGTACTTGTTATTTGTGTCATATTTTTTTTTTTAATTAAGAAGATAATGGCGGGACTTACTTCAGACTCTTGCATTCCATATTTTTTTTAATTATATAACAATTGGTCGTTCTTCTAACCATACGTATGAAATTACTCATATCACAATATTTGTTTCAATGTCACGTGTGTTTCTAATAGAATTTGCAATTCGTGGCTCATCACAATGAAAGTACTATATATTTCTTTCAACAAAAAATATAATTGTGGTTGTTGAATTGTTTATTAATTTTGTGGCACTATTAGCCTATTCGGTATCCACAGCTGTTTTAGAATCATATATATTTTTTGATTGCATTGTGATTATATTACATTAAAGAAAAGTATAATTTTTAATATAATTAGATAGGACAAACATTAATATTTATTTTATTCTTCACATTTTGGTCCCCAAAATAAAAAACATTACGAGGATAATTTTGTTTACTAGTCTGTGTGTATAAATATATAGCTTATAAAAATCAAAATATTTGTGACAGGTCAGTGGATGCAAATAAAATGGATCTAAATGTTAATTTAATTAAGAACTAATAAATTATACAATATTTTATCCTACTAAAATAACAATATTCTCTAAATGATGTGGCCTTCTCAGGTCGGTGGATAATAATAACAAAGTAAAATGTAAATCAGTTGACTGATATAATTTTATATCAGCTGCAAATTAATCAAATCAGTGAGGTGATGACACCTTATTAAATTTAATTTATACTCACCCAAGTGAATTTGTGGGAACGGAGCGACCCGTCCGGATCCATGATTTTAAATGAGGTGTCATCACCTTATTAGTTCAACTGATATAAAATTATATCAGTCAACTGATACACATATTGCTATGAATAATATGTCAATTTTATTTAATTATAGCATTAATTAATGACTCATTAATTTATTCTTGTCTAATATTGTCTCTAACTTCCTTTCTTCTTATCTCATCCTTAATTTAAAAAGTTTTTAAATTGAAATTCATGTAATATGAATTGATTAAAGTAATAAACCAACCGACTACTAAGTCTATTTGAGCATACAAAACTTAGATTAAGCTTAGTTTTCTATTAGACGAGCCTAAATTTAGGCTCGAGATCGAGTTAAATATTTTCCGGAGATAATTGTACATAAACTTTTTATACTTTACATGTTTTGCACATGAATATCTTAAAATTTTATTTTAACTTTTGACTATTGTGTACTTTACGCGTTTTACACATGATTTTACTTTCTTTTTTTTTGAGTTTTTGGAGGGGTTTCGAAAATTACGGCAAGTTTATGAAGTTTTCGGCGATAATTGGTCGCCGGAAACTTCAAACATGTGTTTTTGAATGTTGAAGAAGAAAAAAAACGAGCATTTTAAAAAAAAATTAAGTTATGTGCATGTAGTGTGATAAAAATAGAATATTCTGTTAAAAATAGAATATTTCGTGATGAAGAGGCCCACCAACATAATACTTGGTAGTCAAAATTTAAAATAAAATTTTAGAATATTCATGTACAAAACGTGTAAAGTACATGAAGTTCATGTGCAATTACCCATATTTTCCGAGCCGAGCTCGAGAAAGGCCCTACAATTGGGCTTCATCTCAATTTTGCAATGTGTTTTGATCCAATAAATAATGGTCCATCAACCATGGGCCTAGCTAACAAACCTAACAAAATTTTTTTAATGGGCTGGGCCTTAGGTTGCAATCTTAATGATGGAAATAATTTATATTATTATTGAAAATATATAATTGAAACATTCATAATTATTTTATTAAAAGCCTCTTAATTACATTTACCAAACCCAATCTATTCTCCATTAATGAGCTAAGCTTGATTTTAGAGTTTATGGTTAGGAGGTTGAGTTAAATGAGGTAAAATTAGGCGAAAAGTCAATACATCATGAATTTTCAATTTGCATATTCGAGTTAATACGATTTAAATAATAGTCAAATTTTGCAAATTATTTGTAAGTTTAATTTTCATTGTTCCCATTGAGGGTCCGTAGTAATTTTATGGGTGTGAATGATCGTTTGTTGAATGAATATAATATTTTTATTTTTACATTATTTTTAGATTAAAAAACTGAAACTCACGATTTAAGTTGAGATAAAATTGGACGAAAAGTCAAAATATTATAAATTTTTCGCTTGAATCATGGAGTCAATCTAAGCTTTAGATTTTATATTTCTAAAATTATTTTGTAATTTTGACAAATAAAATTCAAACTCATAGTTTCAATAAACAATAATGATTATTACCATTTTAAAATCTTTTTTGAATTTGATGCACCATTAGATTTGTACATTGATTTAGTAGAATCTAGAATAATTTTCTTGTCTCATATTTTAATTAGAATTTAGGAGTGACAAAAATAAATATTACATGTTGTGATCTCCAACTAATAATTAGTTGTTGTCCTCACAAATTATAAAATTAAATGAAAATAATATAAAATAGTCTATATACGGCACAATCCAACATGCAATTAGTACACCATATATTAAAATAAAATAAAAAACTATTTTAAAACTATTTCATTT
Source organism: Pelargonium myrrhifolium (assembly GCA_036897405.1). Classification (NCBI taxonomy): domain Eukaryota; kingdom Viridiplantae; phylum Streptophyta; class Magnoliopsida; order Geraniales; family Geraniaceae; genus Pelargonium; species Pelargonium myrrhifolium. The sequence goes on along the minus strand of JAYMTK010003371.1, from coordinate 5,077 downwards.
TCATTTATTTGCTTATTAAAATAGATATTTCATCGATCCGTAAATGGATTGTCCATATCAAAATTTCAAATTTCGTTATCACAACCATCATTAACAATAATAATTACATTTTTCTTAAAAACAAAACTTTATATTTTATTTCAAATATAAGGAGTGGACGACAATGCTAAAAAATTCAATTCAAATCCGACTTAAAAGGAGTACGTGGTTTAGATTGTGGATCAAGTTCAATGTTAACAGATAATTATGTAAATTTTCACGTGAGTTTTTTGATATAATCGTTTCTCAGTGTGACTATAAAAATTTACTCAAATTCATTCTATGTGACATACAATAAAAGCTTAAACTAAAGCTCTAATATAAGATAAACTGGTCACGCAGACTGAGATTATAGAAAAAGCTCTCGAGTTTATCCCACTAAACACACCTACGAAAATGAGTGAGAAGACTTAACTGTGACTAAGCCTTAAACCGGTGGTTTACACTAAAAAAAAATCTCTATTTTTTTTTTCCGGAAATGTGAAAAAGAAAAAGATAAACTTTGCAAGAAATCTCCAAAGTTTAAAACAATCTAGACAAAAAAATTAAATTTTGACTGAAAATAATATTTATCACTTTACTAAAAAAAATCTATTTTTTATTGTTATTTTTTCTACTAATTATAAAGAATGAAATTATAATTCCACCTGAACTCCGAAATATAAATAAACAAACAAACCACTCGTCACTCTCACTCACTCCAAAAACCCAAACCCTCAAAAAATCATCTCTGCAAATCCCAATCCCAATTCGATCAAATCCCAAACCCTAAACCCCCAATTCCCAATAAAGCTGCAATTCTCAATCCCTACCACACACACCACAATGTCTCAGCTCCGGCTCGACAACCTCCCCTCCGTCACCGGAAAATCCAAGCCCCGCCTCCGCCACCTCCGCCTCCCGGCGGCCAATTTCCGGTCACTCCTCCTCTCCACCTCCTTCCTCGTCTCGATCCTCTTCCTCGTCCTCCTCTTCTCTCCCCAAATTCAATCCGAAATCAGCCATCGCCGCAGCAATCTCGAGACCCACCCCGACTGGGAGATCCACGCGCGGAGCTCCGCGAGTGGCCGGTCCCACCGCACCGTCCTCGTCACCGGCGCCGCCGGATTCGTCGGCACACACGTGTCCCTCGCCTTGAAGCGCCGCGGCGACGGCGTTTTGGGGATTGATAATTTTAACGACTACTACGATCCGTCCCTGAAACGCGCTCGCCGGGATCTTCTCTCCGACCACGGCGTCTATGTTGTCGCCGGCGACATCAACAACTCGACGCTCCTCCGGGAGATCTTCAAGATCGGGAAATTCACGCACGTCGTGCACCTCGCGGCCCAGGCCGGCGTGCGCTACGCTATGCAGAACCCGAGCTCGTACGTTTTCAATTGAACTTATTTATATCATGGGTATAATCTATATCAGTTAGACCGTGTCATAAATGATTTTGAATGAGGTGTTATCACCGATAAGTTTATATCAGTTAACTGAAGAAAAACTGATCCGGGTCCGGGCAGATGGTCACATAAATTCATTGTGGTAGGTATAAGTGTTAATGGGTGATGTAGCATCACCTTAATGGTCATGTTTAATTGGCGGAGAGTCCCGGCCAGTATAGTGAAAAACATTGTGGCGGGTATAAGTGTTAATCGGTGATGTAGCATCACCTTAATGGTCATGTAGTTTTAATCGGTGATGTAGTATATTGGTGAGATTCTCGGCTAATATAGTGGAAAAAAAAGATCGCAAACATGATTTATTTGCTGGGACTCTGAATCATGTCCAATGATGTGATGTCACATTACCAATTAACACTCATATCTGGAAAGTCCGTCGGGATATATTTTTTCCGGTGTCTTAGCTGAGAATCTCATCCAATTAATCATGCTGAGATTTCGGGTACTCTATTATATAAAATATATATTTATTATTTTTAAGATGAAAAAACCTAATTTGATCCTGTAACTTTCGTGTTTGACTTGATTTGGTTCCTAAACATTTGTGCTTGGACTCAATTTGGTCCCAATTTTTTTGACCCAAAATGGTCCATGAACTTTTTGTGTTTTGATCTAGTTTAGTTTATGAGCTTTTGCTCGACTCAATTTAGTCCCCGAGTTTTTAATTATTGACCCGAAATAGTTCATGAACTTTCAAATAGACCTAAAATGGTTTTGCCATTAGGTCCAAACATGAAAATTTAGAGGTAAAAAAAATTAGGACCAATTAGGTCCAAACATGAAAATTCATAACCATTTTCGGTCAAAAAAAAGTTCAGTATCAAATTAGGTCTAAACAAAAAAATTGAAGGATGAGTGATCAAATTGGGTCTTTTACCTCTTTATAAATAACGTATTTGGTGTAATGTAGGTACGTGCAGAGCAACATTGCTGGGCTCGTGAACCTCTTCGAAGTCTGCAAATCCGCCAACCCCCAGCCGGCTATTGTGTGGGCTTCGTCGAGCTCTGTTTACGGGTTGAATTCAAAAGTGCCCTTTTCCGAGAAGGACCGGACCGATCAGCCCTCGAGTCTCTATGCAGCTACAAAAAAAGCTGGAGAAGAAATTGCTCATACTTACAATCATATCTATGGCCTCTCGATCACCGGATTGCGATTCTTCACAGTGTACGGACCTTGGGGCCGTCCCGATATGGCTTATTTCTTTTTCACCAAAGCTATCCTCCAAGGGAAGCCAATTACAGTCTACGAGTCCCAGGACCGAACTGTGGCTCGGGATTTCACCTACATTGATGACATTGTGAAGGGCTGCGTGGCGGCTCTTGACACTGCCAAGAAGAGCACCGGGAGTGGCGGGAAAAAGAAGGGTCCGGCGCAGCTGCGAGTGTTCAATCTCGGGAACACGTCGCCTGTGCCGGTGAAGCACCTCGTGGACATATTGGAGAAGCTTTTGAATGTTAAGGCCAAGAGGAAGTTGCAGCCAATGCCGATGAACGGGGACGTGACTTTCACTCATGCTAATATCAGTTTGGCTCAGAGGGAGCTCGGGTACAGGCCCACGACGGATTTGAAGACGGGATTGAAGAAGTTCACGAAATGGTATCGAAGTTACTATGGCTCGAGCCAGAGTTTTCGGTGAATTCTTTTCGTTATGATTTGCTTTATGTTATTGTTTTCGAGTTTGGTTTAGGTTCTATTAATTATCATATTTATATACATAACACTCTCGTAGATAAGGTACAATGCCATCAAGGGGATTGGCATTCGTGATTTGTAGGTAAGATAGACTACAATCATGTCGTGGTTTGTTTTTCAATATTTGGTTTTTGATAGCCTAGGCATTGGTAGCTCTTGTACAGTCCATGGCTAGTAGATTGCGCGCATATGCTTATTGGTGGACTTTTGATATCTCATTGAAAGGATTTTCAATAAAACCGAAGTTACGAACCTGAGTTTTCGGTGAATTGTTTCATTATGCTTTGCCTTACGTTATTGTTTTCGGTTTCTGGTTTATGTTCGTGATTTCTAGGTATGAGAAGACTACAATCATGTCATGGTTTCTTTTTCGATCTTAAGGCTTTTGATAATCTAGGCACTGGTAGTTCTTGTATTGTCCATTGCTTGCCGATTACACACATATGCTTATTGGTTGACTTTCGTTACTACTCAGGCTCAACTAAGAGTTTTCGTTGAATTGTTTCCTTACGGTTTTGGCCTTATGTTATTGTTTTCGATTCTGTATAGCATTGTAGACAAATGTACCATATGTTTTCAATCTGTTTGGTTTTTGATAGAGTTTTGTTATTAGGATATGCTTATTGTACTTGCTGGAGTCTCCTACGATTGGAGTTACTCGAGCTGTGTTTTACGTTTGCGAAGCATTAGACGTAATGTTCTTGTGATTTCGATATAATCCATTGTAGTTCTCGAGTATATGTGATCCCTTGTTTGAACTAAGATTGTATTGCAAGTAACTGCGAATGGAAAAACTCCCGAGCTCACGTCGGGAAGTAGACATAATGTTGTTGCATTGTTTCGGTTATTTGATTTTGTATCTCTTTTCATTTCGTATATCTTCGAACGATAAGATGTAGTTCTCGAGTATATGTGATTCCTTGTTCGAACGAAGATTGTATTGCAAGTAACTGCGAATGGAAAAACTTCGGGGCTCATGTCGGGAAGTAGACATAATGTTGTTGCATTGTTTCGAATATTTGATTTTGTATCTCTTTTCATTTCGTATATCTTCGAATGTAAAATGTTCCATTTTGCCTAAAGGCGTTTCTTGTGTTGTCTATATCCGAGAATGTCCCAAGTTTTGCCCGAAAGAATCTGCACACTTTTCATCTTCAGCTTATCGTCAACCATTCCTTGTAACAATGTAGGCGCAGGAAGTGCATAGCTGATAATTTGAGTTTCGGGTTTGAAAAACCTGACTTATTTTAACTAACTCGTGAATTGAAAATATGTGATTTGTCTAATCTGATCCATACTCATTTTACATCCTACCCAACATGGACATTAAAAAAAAAATCACTTAATCTCGGCTCAATTTCTTTAACTTCTGTGAAAATTAAGAACGAGTCGAGGAGAGTCATAATTTTTGTTTTATACTCTCATATATTATTATTGTAACTAATTCAAGAAGGTCTAACCAACTTATTTTAAAAAAAAGTTGTTGACTCGGGTACTCAAAAATTGGATTGGATACGAGTATCATAAAATAGAGTTGACTAATTTTAGGGTGGGTCGGGTTGGATTATCATGAATAAAATGAGTGTCAGGTTGGATAAATCTTAAATGAATCTGCATATATTGTTCGAAAAATTTAAAACTCGAGACGAGTATACTCCATTAAGATCTAAATCGAACTCAAAATACCCGACTCGAAGCTCAAATCGTAGCTAAGCCTTTTGAAACATGATTTGTTGTGTTAACATTTTTTAGGGATAATTACAAAAACCCACCTTGTGGTTTTGTCCACGAACACATAACTACCCATATTAAATATCCACAACACATAACTACCCTATACATTTGTCCACAAATCTAACTGTTGAAGTTAACAGAAAAACCATGTTATCTGTCATTA
>JAYMTK010003370.1:0-12371 GCA_036897405.1 Pelargonium myrrhifolium | reverse complement strand
GAAATTACGAACATTCTTGCGATGTTGAAGAACATGGGTTGATGATGAGGTAAGGGAAGGGCAATTTGATAATTTCAAATTTATTTCCATCATGTGACTAGAACATGACACCTTTTACCATATTTTTCGTTAATTTTAGGGGTAATTACAGTAAGCACCCCTGAACTATCGCCCTTTTTACAATTTGCACCCCTAAACTTTGGTCTGGAACTTTAACCACACATGAAGTATCAAAAGATCTTTCCGTCAGTTAAAGTTAACTGAAAATGTCACTATTTGGTCACGTGCTAGGCACATGACCAATTTTTGTGAAATCCCCAAAATGCCCTTCTCTTACCTCATCATCAACCCATGTTCTTCATTATCGCCAGAATGTTCATAGTTTCGCCGGATTGTTCATAATTTCGCTAGAATGTTCATAGTTTAGTCAGATTGTTCATATTTTTTTGCCGGATTGTTCTTAATTTTGTCGGATTATTCATAGTTTTACTGAAATTTTTGTTGATGTGGCTAATTTTCCCAAGTGACACGTCAAGCTATGATACTGCGTTGTTTTGGCCTTCTTCTCCGTATGTCAAGGTAAGGAGGCAGGCTGATGGGCCTGGCTGTCTTCCTAGGAACCGAATTTGAGGGTGGAGCAAGGTCGGGGTCCGGTCAATAATTTGGAGCCTGCGAACAACTGCACACCGTCAAGCGAAGTCCTGGATGTGGGTCTGGGATATCGCCTCTGGCGTGAGAATAAGTATCTCTTCCACAAACGGGGTAATTAAGTCACCAACTTGTGTTCTCGGATCAAATCAACTTAGAATGATTGATTCAGCAATGAACACTAAAGAACACGAAGAACAACTTGAACGTACTTTCGTGCTCTTCTCTCTATAATTCACAAGTGTAAAAGTGAAGTAAATTGACCGACCTTGACAATAAAGGCCTGAAGCTCTTTTTATAGGGCTTAGGTTTACCCAACACGTGTCGCTTCCTGATTGGTCGAAGCTTTGAGGTGGGACCCGTCTGCTAAGCCCCTTGTTGGGTCTTCACCCAGCAGGGGTGCCCAGCTCCATGAGGTCGGCCACCTGGGCCTTCCTGGCCGAGTGGGTGGAGCCCAGGCTAAGGGGGTCGGCCCCTCCTCCTTGGTTGGGAACCTTTTGCTCTCTTGGGCCTCCTGCCTTAGGCAGGCTTCTTGCCTTGGGCCTCATGGCCCCATGTAGCCCTCTGCTTTGGGCCTCCTGCCTTTGATGACCTCTTGCCTTGGGCTTCCCGCCTCCGGCGGCCTTTGACCTTGGGTTTCCTGCCTCAGGCCACTTGTCTTTCTTGGGTTGCTTGGTGTAGCTGCTTCGTTGGGCTTGCATGCACTGGGCCTCGCCCCTTGGCTGGGCCTTCTCGACCCACTCCCCTTGGAGCTCTAAGACCCCTCAACTTGAGCCTTGGGTCGTCGGGTCTCTTTGATCTGTGGCTTACGCTGACTCTTTTACTTGTCACCTTGCCACGTGTAGCTCTCTTATTGGGGGAAATTATTCCCGACTTTTCATGCATCATCAATATTGTAAATTATGTTCTTAACTCATGTGCGACGCACGTGCAACACACGGAGTATGAATTAGTATTTTATAGTTTTAAGAGAATCTATAATGTTTATAACTATAAACTATAACATTTTCAGCCCATATAGTCAACTCAAGGAGCTAGTAGCTTTACCAAACAAGCTCTGTATTATCAAGTTGCTTGCCTAATACGGATCTGCATAATTTCGAATCTTGGATTCCTCTGATTACTTATTTGGTCACTGCTTTTGAGATTTGAAAAGCCCGCAGCAAATATATTTTAGATTCAGTTTCAACCAGTTGGACTGCTATTGTTACATCTGTATACTTGGTAATTTATGTTGTTATTAAGGTCTTGAAAGCCAGATTATTGGAGATAGCAAATATGACTCAGTCCTTTGCCATGCATAGAATTCAGTTTGTCCATGAGTTTAATACTTTCATTTGTGATGGAGCTTTCAAGAATGGTAAGGGTGGAATTGGTTGAGAATTAGTTAACCAAAATGACAACTGCATTGCTAAATTATGTGCTCCAACACAGGCTGTGTCTACCGACCATGTGGAGTGTTTGGTTGTCATCTCAGCTCACTCATTTGCGCATTTTTATGGGTTGAGTCGTTGGGGTATCTGTACTGATTTGCTCTTTGTCTACAGGGGTATAGGTCATCAACATTTTAACGATAAACCAAAGGCATGTGACCAAGTAGTTTAGCACTTGTGTTTTCCTTTTAAGGTCTCAGGTTCGAGCCTCCTTGCCAGCGGTATGGGGTGAGATTTATGGGTACTAACAACTAACTTGGATGACGCCCCTTCTGGGGGTGAGAAACACGGGCCTTTGTAGGCCTGCTGTCCCGCTGCTTATCAAAAAAAAAACATTTTAAGGATAAGGAGTGATGGGCGAGTACGGAGGAGCTCCTTAGCTTGCTTATTAGGTCCTTTACTTTTGTATACTGTAGATGGGTAATCAGACGGGTCGTGTCTGGGGCTCATGATCTTAGCTAAGTTAAGTTGGTCTAGTATATGTAAGGCTTTGACCTCTGTTATTCCTGTTTCAGTTTAATATATTATCTTGCCTCTTTATCAAGCTCTAAACAGCTTGAATGGTCAAATTCTAACCTTGGTCGTCAACTAAAAAACTTATAAACCGCATCAAAAGAGTCCACTAAGAACAATGATTAAGATATTTGGTTGCAGTTCAGAGAACTACACAATATGGACCCAATATAGGAACATCACAGTAACTCGTGGTTAATTTTTTGAAGATTCATCTTTAAAAGCAAATTAAAACAATGTATATTGTAATTAGTAAACAACACTATTTTCTTTTATAGATACATAAACGCTAATTGAGTGCGCATGAAATTGTAAAAATTGACTCTTTATTAGTTAAGGCTCATAAACATATACTAAAATACAGAAAATATGTAACAAGTTTATGTCTATCGTAATAAAACGAAAGATATAAATAAATCATAATACTATAATATGCGACTCAGGATCACCAATTGTGATCTCGCGTCGACAATAGGGACATGAAGTCACTCCTCTGCGTATCCACGAGTCAATGCATGACAATTGACAAGTGAAACGTATGCTTTCAACTTGAAAGTTAGACCAGTGACTCTCCTCGCCTAAAACTCTATGAGACAGCATTCACACTCGGAATTGTGTTGTATGGAAAACGTGGGATGTCCTCGTCGAAAATCATCCGAGGAATTCTCTATGTTATTCTCGGACGATCAGATCTTTGTACAATAGCAATATCTCCATGATATTAAAGATTAAGCATAAAACTATATATGATATAAACATTAAATTTAGCAAGTTTCACTACAGATAGCATTTGTTGCTTTTATTAGGTTGTAATCTATCTCACAATTTGATTGAATTGATAATACAATTTTATTAAATGATTTTTGTCTAGTTTTCGTAGATATTTAAGTCACTATAGACTACCAGACTACATTTGTTGACACATCGTCCTATCCTTTGACGCCGAGTGCACCTCGACCATTTCTGCTAGCCATCATTTCCACTGTGGTTTTTACCCTACTTTTTATAGCCCTTCTTTGTAAACCGTAGTTCTCTGTATTATTGGTTGCGGCAAAGACTAGAAGATGACTATGTTCCAGGTTTTGGTGCTAATTCTTGTTCATAACGGTTTGCAATTTTTTATCTCACTTGATATCAAATGAGCTCTTCAACTATAAGTGCAGTTTTTGTAGATATCTTCTCAAGTTAGTGAACAATCTCAATGTATCTGCATCCTTCAATGAACTGTCTATGAACAAGTACGTTCATCACGAGGAGCTTTATATATATTTTGCCGGAGTCACATGTAAAATGGCCAGTGTGAGTTCAATACGACTAGTTTATATCACGTGCATTGCTCGTGCAATGGACGAGTTATAAAAAACTTATTTATAGTAAAATATAATTATACTTCTATATTCAAGATCGTTGCAGTGTCTCAGAGAATCTGAAGAGAGAGAAGGGATTCAATTGTGGATAGAAGAAGAGGGATATAGAAACCCAAAGAAGACAAGAAGCCGATAACAGAATATGAATATAGAAAGTCCAAAAAAGAAGACAATAATCCCATCAAGAGATAACACATAACTTTGTGAAATTATACACTGTTAGGGGTGTGCTGGAATTCGATCTTGTGACTCAAAAGTCATACCGACTCTGATAGCATTTTACAGAACCAACTTAACCAAAAGGTCAAACCGATATTTGAAGGACCTGGTTAATTCTTTAATAATACAAATATAGAGTAATTACAGTAAGCACCTCTGAACTTTCGTCGTTTTTAGTTTGCACCCCTGAAATTCGGTCTGAAACTTTTAGCACCCCTGAAGTTGCAAAAGATCTTTCCGTCAGTCAAAGTTAACGGAAAATGTCACTATTTGGTCATATGTCTAGCACATGCCCTATTTATTTTTTGAAATCCCCAAAATGCCATTCTCTATCTTTTTTCTTCTTCTTCAGCATAGTTTCGCCGGAAAATCAATATATTGCCGGAAAATTCATACACTCGCCGAGAACTTCATAAACTCATCAGAAAGTTCATAGTCTTGCCGTAAAGTTCATAAACTCACCAACCGGAATGTTCATGATTTCGCCGGAAATTTTATAAATTAATCGGAAAATTCATCACTTTATCAGAAAATTGAAAATCTTGCCGGAAAAATAATTATTTCGCCGAAAAATCCAAAAATCATTCAATGTCTTGTCCGAAATCAACAAATTACAACAAATAATCATTTATCAACAATTATTTCACTTTATTCATTACAAATGACAACAATTTTTTTTGATATTCACATGAATTTAACAACAAAATCTGGTACATTTGATTCTCATAATGGTAACAATTTCAAAACAAAACAAATCAAACTCAGTTTAACCAAAAAACAAAACCCTAGAAACCCAACCGAGATTAGGTAAGGGAAGGTCGCCAACGGATCTGTGCACGACGGAGGCGAGCTCAACGGCCCGGAGTTTCTGCTTCTCCGGCGAAAAACGGTCGTGGAAGGAGGCAAGCTTCGATGGCCAGCGTTTCAGCTTCTCCGGCGAGCTTCGACTGTTTTTCGATCCACGGCGAAGCAACGCCTCGAGCCGCGCGGCGAGGCGAAACAGCACAAACCCAACCAAAGAGCTCGAAGACGGTGCCATCATGGCGGATCTGGCCGCGACGAGGCCAAGCCTCTGCTTCTCGTCGTCGGCGAAGATTGAAAAAAGACGAAGAAGAGACGAAGTGGTGGTTTGTGTTTATCTGAGGCGGCGAAGCCACGACAATGACGGATCTAAGGCGGCAATGACACGGCAACGACGGATCTGAGGCGGCGACGACGAAGGCTCGCTGCGATGGCTCTCGACGGAGGCTCGCTGTGATGGCTCTTGGCAGAGGCTCGCGGCGATGGGACAAGGTGATGGTGACCGGCAGAAGCGACCAGCGAGTGGCTTCTTCTTCTTCTATAGCAGCGGCTTCTTCACCTATCCATCTGCAACCTCATCTCCTTGCTCTACAAGCACATCCCTCTCTTCTCTTACTTCTCAAATCTGATCTGATCTGTTTTGTATTTTTTTAATTTAATATTATTTTGTGGGGGGCATTTTGGTCATTTCCTATGCTAACGTTAGATTTAACTGGTGGAAAGATTTTTTGCAACTTCAAATTCTAAAAGTTCTAGACCAAACTTTAGGGGTTTAGACTAAAAACAACTATACTTCAAGGGTGCAACTTGAGAGGTGCTAAAAGTTTTAGACCAAACTTTAGAGGTTTAAACTGAAAACAGCTGTACTTAAGGGGTCCTTACTGTAATTATCTCTGCAAATATTCCAACTTGACACATTGGCTGCTTGCAACATATATAATTCCTCGCCCTAAAGCCTTCAACTAAACTCACATTTACATCATATGTGATGTCTAGTCCTGAAGTTATCAAAACAAAAGTAAGACATAGCTTTTGTGCATTTTAATTACAATAATTTAATGATGAAGAATACGAATTAGTACACAATCAAGCCAATTACATCATCGACAAATGAATTATAAATACATTGGTGCTTAGTCTTGTTAATTGTTGACCTTCAAATAGCCTATGTATATATATTTATAAGGTGTGTGTACAGACACAGTCAAAAGTTAAACTTGTTCAACATTTCCCATGAAGAAAATAATCAAATCAAAAAATTAAAAAAAAGTCCATGGGGGTGGTGCAGGTTGTTAACACCTGCTGCGTGAGTGGGGAAAATTCTCGGCTTCGATCCTCACAACTCAACTCATTTATGGAAGGTGTGGATTTCTTAACTTGTAAACAAAACTCGAGTGAAGATTAGTCTGAGTGACAACCGCCAAAGTGCAGGCGCGCTATGAAACTCTATGATTTAGACAAAAAAAAAAAGTTTACTTTCTCATCTCTTGTACAATATTGGATATGACTATGCCCATGAAATTGTCAAGCTCATAGTAGCAGTTGAAGAATAGTTCATTGATGAATTTAAAAATTGGTAGCAGATTACACAAGACGCTGCATATTTTTATGTAACATTGACAGTTTCAATATACAAAGCTAATTAATTCATCTATAAATAGATATGTTCTGTATATGAAACAAGTATCTCATTCTATTACAAATATATATTGTAGCAATATATAACATTTAGTAGAATATATATATATACAAAATGAAGATCGTCCAATATTTCCTCACAATTGGTGTCCTCTTGGCTTTGGCAACATCTTTTGCCACAGCCTCAGATCCAAGCTCTCTCCAAGACTTTTGTGTTGCGGTTAAGGACTCTAAGGCTGCGGGTACAAACATTAGTTTCTCCTTTAGTTCAACGTTTCGATTATTTTCTTCGTACATGCGAGCAATGAAAAGAGTGCATGTTAACTATTTTAATGTCTAAACGTTCAAGTTTTCATGTTCATTCATGTTGGTTTAGACTTTTTTCATAATGAATATGCACTTTTTTCATTGTCGGCGTATTTTTGTGTACTTAGATTTTCTCTAATTAAAAATTGTGTACATATATTTGACAATAGCAGTTTTAACAATTTTATGCAGTAATCGTGAACGGAAAAATATGCAATGACCCAAAGATGGCAAAGGCCGAGGACTTCTTCTATGATGGGCTCCAAATTCCTAGAAACACATCGAACCCTGTTGGCTCAACTGTCACTCCAGTTAACGTTCAACAAATCGCAGGACTCAACACTCTTGGTATCTCTTTGGCTCGCATCGACTATGGACCATATGGTGAAAACCCTCCACACACTCATCCTCGTGCCAGCGAAATCCTAGTAGTCATAGAGGGAAGCCTTTACGTAGGTTTCGTGACATCTAATCCTGAAAATCGCCTCTTCACCAAAGTGCTGAATAAGGGGGATGTGTTTGTGTTTCCGGTTGGTCTCGTTCACTTCCAATTCAACGTTGGTCACACAAACGCCGTTGCCATTGCTGCATTGAGCAGCCAGAATCCGGGTGTGATAACAATAGCGAATGCAGTTTTTGGATCAAATCCACCAATCAACCCTGATGTTCTTGCCAAGGCCTTCCAAGTTGACAACAATGTTGTCAAAGAACTTCAATCAAAATTTTGGTGGCCTAACAATTAAATATATATATATATATATATAAAAAGGGACAAAATCATTAAATATCATTTGAATATTTGTGATGTACTAATAAAAGAATTTCTATTCTATAATAAAATTGTTCCTTATGCTATCCATTGATACTTGGTTTATTTGGAATGATTATTATAAATAATTTCAGATTATTAGCTATTGACATTTTTCCATCATATTCTAGATGTTGAACTCCTATATTTATGAGAACTCCTTTACAAGTTAAAAAATCGTTATTTCATGTCACATGCGACGTTCAAAATATTAATAATGTCTCGTATATGATTGGCGCAATCGTTATGGTACTATCACGTTACAATTTTAAATAATTATTTAGTTTAATAAATAATATAAAAATATATTCCACGTCATTACAATTTGACGAGTCATTTACGGGACCAATTTGGAAGAAAACGAATACTAAGATAACCGAAAACAGACTAAACAGTTCCGCTTGAAGGTTCGCGGGACGCGAGAGAACACTCTCAAATGTTCACCTCCTCTACCGAACACTTTCCAACCAGAGCCTATACCACCTGCAATGACCCTGCACCGATTGCCCCACCAACCGGTCTTATACGGAAATAACAAATACATAAAAATAGATAAGCCAAACATCAAACTTCAATTACGTATTTCGTAACACTAAAAATGATTACTGTTAAGTGACCTAGAAGACCTTCATGATCTAATTAAGACTAGGGAGACTAGAATTATCATAACATATGCATTTCTAGAAGAGATTGGACATAAGGGACATGACTCAAGTCATATTTAGTTTGATTGAGGCTTATATAGCCTTCCTTGCTTGAAAAGTGAGTTTGGGTGAAAATAGTAGTTAACACTAGGGGTGTGCGCAGTTGGGGAACCGCCCCATTGGACAAGATCCAAGACCGTCCCGCTTATATGTGGTTTGAGATTTTTTAAAGCTAAACCAACCGAAATTTGGGTCAAAGCGCGGTTGACCCAACCAACCATTTACAGTGAAGCTGTGCATATGAAAAAAAATTAAAATCTATAAAAAGACAACAAACTCACTTAAAATTCATCTTTATTATAGAAAAAGAGATTTAGAGATGTCCAAATAGATCAATGATTTCGAGACCGAGATCATTATTTTGAGGTTTGAAATTGAATGAAGATGAAGAAAAGAAGAGCAATATCATGTTTCAATTAAATGAATCAACGAAAACGAAGAGAATATTCAATGAAAACAGGAATCAATAAGACAAAGAGGGAGATCGGAGGATTTGAGTCGGAGTCGAAAGGTTGGTGTGTGAATTTTGAAGAGGAAATGCATATATGGTTAACAAAGCTCCACTTATTTCACACTAACATGACTCTTGAACCAAGGTTGGGAAAATTTGGATAACATAATTTTTCAACTATTTGATTTTTATTTTCTTTTACTAAAAACCGAATGTATTTCATTACAAGTGCGTACACTGGGAGATCTTAAACTGTTTACCAAAAATTACTGGACTGAGAACACCCTCTCAATCCTTACATTAAAAAACTAACCTATCCAAACCAAAACCAAAACTAATAAAACAGTAAATAAACTAAGTAACTGAAACCCCAACCAACCTTGTGGTTAGTGGCTATAGCAATGCCCCAAAGATTTAGAACATTATGGAACAAAATATGGGCACTAGCAGAAACGTCCCCTTATTTCGACTTACCTGGCTTACCTACCACCTGCATCTACCTGCCGCCCTCATCCACCACGGCCCCCAGCTCCCGCGGCTCCCTCTATACGACCACTTCACGCATCCCGACGGATCAGGCCTGGCCCCTCCGCCAGTTCCCCCTTTTTTGGCCCCTCTTTTGGACTCAGCAGAACCAAATCGCAACTTCTTCTTTTCTTTGGAGCCGAAAGCTCCAAAATTGTTGCGTTTTCCATCAAACTAGTGCCCACCTTTGTAATTGGATCCAGGTCCATGGGGTTAGATTATTTTGACCGACTCCAATCTTCCTCGTTGTACAATGACCAAATCCATCATATACATATTGCAACCCCTTGAGGGCCTCTCGGAGCCCTCAACGAGAGGCCGTCCGCCCTCTCCTCTCCCGCATCATGAGTGTTCTTTAGCAATACACAAATTTCATCGTTGTGGCCCAACTTGCCACAATAGAAGTAGAACAAGGTGAACCTTTCATACAGGAATTCAATATGATGTTTGTTTTTTTTTTCTTTATTTAATCTGGCGGCGCAAAGGTTTACGAACATTGATCATGACTCTAATTCAAAAAAAAAAAAAAAAATCTCCAACTACCTTTGAAATTTAGAGAGTCAGATTCAACATACGTACCAATTGTGTTGCCTACTATCCTGCATGCTTCTTTAGTGAAGCATCTTGCCGGTAGTTTCCGAACCTAAACCCAATAACTCACATGCCATAATTCGACCGTCTCCTGTACATCTTCCTCCTCTAACAATTTACACAAAAGCACGTGGCCATTAAAAAGCTACACCTCCTCCAAAACCTTTTTCATGACCGTTTTGGAGTGAAATTCAAACAAATACATTGCTTGATCACCCAACACTGCACCGGAACCTGCAACTTCAGACGCATCCATAGAACATATATAGAGATGACTCCGACCACCACAAGGAATCTCCCAAAAAGTAAACACCAAGAAAAAGGAAACCTTAACAAGGACACTTTCAAACAAAACTCCCACCAGAAGGTAACTCGTCACTAACGACACAAAGACCGTATAACTCAGCCTAGGAGAAGAGATACGGATGGCAAGGGGTCGACTTGTTCAGCGAAGGTTGTACATGGGAGCGCTGTATTCTCCGGATATAATTGAACTACACTAAATCTTAAACTTGACTCCAACCTAAAAGTTTTTATCTGATAAGCGGATGGCCAAACATATGTGTATATTAAGTGGTGACAGACTCCAATTTTTTCAATATCAGATACATTAACAAGTTCTTCCCAGATTTTAGTGCTCTACTTGACTTTCTTGTCTTGATAGGTTCCAAACAAAGTGCGCGCTTCCTACATATTGTTTCTTGGATAATTGCAGATACCCCTCGAATTTTAAACGTTTTGCACATAAACTCCCTAATGAATTTCCATTATCAAATACACACCCAATGTTGTGCGGAACCGATTTTGTCGTTAAATCTTTAATTTTCGTAAAATGACTAAAATACCCTTATTCATTAGGAAGTATCGGTTTAAGCTTTTAGTTGAAATGATTCTTTACGACACGGTATATAATTCCTTGCCCTGAAGCCTTCAATTAAACTTACATTTACATCATATGTATGTGATGTCTGGTCCTGAAGTTGTCAAAACAAAAATAAGACATAGCTTTTGTGAATTTTAGATAAATTTAATGATGGAGAATACGAATTAGTACACAATCAAGCCAATTACATCATCAACAATTATACATATGCTATATAATTTGGTTGACCATGTCCTAATTATAAATCATATGTATATATAGGGTGTGTGTACACACACAGTCAAAAATTAAAAACACCTACATATGAATCCAATAAAATAATCAAATAAGAAGAAGAGAACACATAGTTTACTTTCTCATCTCTTGTAGATTGGATTATAAGACTGTGTCCATGAAAGTATTAAGCTCATAGTAGCAGTTGAAGAATAATTCATTGTCAAATATAAAAATTGGTAGAAGATTACTTAAGACACAATGTATTAATTCTTTATGTAATATTTGAATATTTCAATACAAAGCTTAATTCATCTATATATAAATAGATATGTCCTGTGTATGAAACAATTATCTCATTCTATTACAAACATATATTGTAGCAATATCATTTAGATTAATACATACAATGAAGACTATCCATTTCCTCACAATAAGTTCTATAACTAATAACAAACCACAACAAATTTCACTGAGCAAAACTACAGAATTAGAGATTTGATGACTAATAACTAATAAGCACTAATTATATGTAGGAAATTTAGTAAATTACAAATAGAACTGATCACAGACTCTACACTAAAGCATTATTTTGATAAACAGAAAGAGAAACAGAAGATCATCACTCCAAACTTATACAACTTTCAATCTCAAGCACTAGAAGAGAGCAGGTAAAACAGGATCCATATGAACCAACAAACTTATACATCGAGAGATACGAGCTCTATATTGGTAAGCAACCAAAGCTAAGAACATATGTGAACATGAATTAAAGAGAAACTACCTGAGGAATTACTACAATAGAAATGGGTGAACAGTGTCGGCGTCGGCGGCTTGCGACAAACAACAAAATCAGAGATGGAAGCTAATCGAAAATGGAAGCAAACGATCAAAAATGGAAGCTAATCCAAATCTGGAGGCGGCGACGAACAGCTCTGGAGGCGACAAGGCGTCGAAACAGCAAAATCAGGATGAAGGTGATCGAAAATTCAATGATTTTGGTGGGAAAAATCGAAAATATTGTATGAATTAGGGATTTCACAAACACACAATCGTATGACCAATGGTGTCGTTCTTTTGCACAGATCTGATTTGTCATGGACTTGGGCCTTATCCGTGTCAGCCCAATTTGTCACCATTTTTGGGCCGTTTTCCATGTCAGCTAATTTGTAGCTATCTATAGGCCCAACACTTTGTGAGACCTTTAGTTATGTTTATGATACTTTCCATGACAACCAATTTTTGGCTGTCACCAAAAGTAAGAATTCTTG